>BCIL01000018.1:0-75602 GCA_001599955.1 Cystobasidium pallidum
AATGACGAGCGGCTTTGTTGAAAGCGATACTGACGAAGGTGAAGAGGCCGAACCGAGTACGTCTGCGGCAAAGGTGACCACTAGAGGTGGCAAATCGAAAGGCAAGCAGGCTGAACGCAACACGAAAGCTGCAACAAGTGATACAGAAAGTGAGAAGACGGCATCCGATAGTTAGGCAGCTGCAAGCTCAACGAAAAACGACTGTAGCGTTAATCGCCAGTAAATATGATGACCAGTAAATGTAGCGCATCAACGCGATCGAAACGGTGATACGTGGTCCCAGTATTGAGAGGATCTTAGCAGGAGTATATCGCCAAGGCATCGTACTGCTGTTGTTGGCAATCAGTACCAGCTCTGGACCTTCGTCTCTCTTTGCTGTGGTGTTTCGCATATTGCCAGACAGTCTTGATTTCCAGCGCGATCGTCCGGCGAAACACAGTCACGCCTGGCAGCTTGGAATCCAGTCGACTCCCATATTACAAGTTCAGTATACATAGAACAAGGCGAGAGCACCAAGTGCTGTCGAGCTACATTCACCATGTCGGCCAGACTCAGGGAGACCAAGGCAATGAACGCCAAAAACGCAGAGATCCTTCGCGCCTTGCTGAAGTTGCCCGACAATAGGCTCTGTGTTGACTGCAAGCGCAATGGTAAGTACGGCGTACGTGCTGGCTGATTCGCGGATTGTACAGAGAGCTCATTGGTGTATCTCTTCCCGCGGCGCCTGCCTTCCATGACCTGCCAATACCTCGTCGATGTCGCTTCGATGACCTACGCTGACAATTGTCTATCACCGCCATACTATGATAACAGACGCCAGATGGGCTTCTACAAATCTTGGCATCTTCCTTTGCATTAGGTGTTCCGGTATCCATCGTGGACTAGGCGTGCACATTAGTCGAGGTAGGTGTCAGGCCGTCTCTCCGCTAAGGCTGCATGTCTGGCTTTCAACACTGCTATAGCTGTCGAATAGCTACCAAGAGCTAGTACCAAAGCTTACGACAATCACTGACTATGTACCTACTGCTGTTGTCGTACCCAGTTCGCTCGGTTGACCTCGATACCTGGAACCCAGAACAGATAGCGGTAAGGGAGGCACCTGTTCCTGCCGCCAAGCGTGGATTCCCTGACCGCCTTTGCTACGTCTCGTCTAGAATATGGAAAGATGGGGCAATGCTAGAGCCAACCTGTATTGGGAAGCACACCTTAAAGAAGGTCATCAGCCACCAGAGCAGTAAGCTATTGTCTCCGTAAAGACCTGCCATCAGTTACCGAGCTAATCTTGCATGTTTGGTGTGAAACCAGTAAAATCGAGCAATTCATTCGTTCGAAGTATGAGAGCAAACGCTGGGCGATGGAAGGACCTATTCCCGACCCAGAGACGCTCACCGCGTCAAGCTCATCGGCTACGCCAACACACGTAACAAGCCCTAAGGTTGAAGCTGCTGCGCCCTCCAAGGCTAAGGCACCCGTGAATAGCAAGCCTTCGGCCATTGATCTTCTCGGCGGTGCTTTCGGAGATACCGGTTCCTCACCACGAACATCGAACAAAGCTAGTCCTTCACTTTCATTTACATCTCCTCCCTCCTCTAGAACCTCCACTTTGCCCTCTACTGCCGGTTTCAATGGAGAGACACGTACGCAACCGCCCCCTCAAGCTGTCAAGGCAGCTGCGCTTCCTGCGCAAAGCACTGCAAGTGGACTATTCGACCTCGACTTCAATGCACCACCTGCGCCCAGCACGACCAACGCAACTACGGGCCGCAAGAATGCAAACGACATCCTGTCACTCTTCGGCAACGCGGCCCCTATGTCATCTCCGCAGCAACAGTCTGCCGCCCCCAGCAATGGCCTAGATGCATTTGCTTCGCTCAATCTTGGAGGCGCGGGCGCTTCCAGCTGGGCTACACCTTCAACAAATAGTTTCACCACTGCTACTGGCACGTCATCGCAGCAATACTCCATGCAGGGTAACTATGGTCAAACGAGCACCAGACCAGCGAGTAACTCCATTTCAGGTGGCAATCCTTGGGCCGCACCAACATCTGCAGATACAGCAACATCCAAAAGTGGACAGACATCGAACAACTACTATTCTGCCCCTTCAATCAATAGTGCTGCGAGTAAACCTCCAGCTTATGCTAGTGCCGTATCACACGACTTTATCTCGTCGCCCGCCTCATCAAACAATTTCACTTCCCCTGGCAAGTCTGCGGCATCCTCCACAAATGCGCCCTCCAATATGCACAGCAGCATGGACTTTTTCAACTCGCAGGACATATGGGGAGCTCCTGCCTCAAATAACCAGAGTTCGACAGGGGACGCTTTTGGCGGATTCTCAAGCGGGTCGACCGGCAAAACCACAGGAGGTTTCGATGATCTGTGGAACTAGACAGTAGTGCAACGGTTCGTGGCCGCCAGGATTCGCTTTAACGAGGGCGTATACGTAACGCCTACTTATGGTCGGATGTCTCAGATGGTGGTTCTGCATAGCAGCACTATGATGTTGGGTGGTACATTTTCTCGAGAGGAATAAGAGCTTGTGACTATCATAAGTCTTGGTTGCAATATTAGCAGCATACATAACGATAAGCATCAGTCTGGCATTGCGTGTGTAAATGCCACACTGCTCTACTGTACATACGGAGAGCTTCCACCCACTTGTTGTCCGACTGACCTCGGATTGCGTTCTTTGCTTATTCTTTCAAACTCGTTTTTCCAGGAGAATATCGCTCATATATCGCACTGCTAGCTTCATACTCTTGCATGATACATTCTCTGTGTTTAGCGGTCCGAGGAGTCATTTTGCAAGCAAATGGTACCGGAGCTGTAATATGTCCAGCTACAAACTTGTGGACGTCAATTTCTCCGACAGGTTCGAATTTAAACGACCACATAAGTTTAGGAACTGAAGCAAGCCAACAAAAAGGGTCCAACATTAGTCATGCGTCTGCCGAGTAATCGATGCAGAGGAGAACTTACTGGTGATTGCTAGTGAGTTCTCGGCCAAGGCCGCCTTTTCATTCGCAAAAGATAAAGCATGTTAGCACATATAGCATTTTTGGGGGAAAAGGGAAACCCAACAAAGGTAAGTACTCACCCCCTGGCAGTATCTTCTACCAGAACCAAAAGTAAAGGTGTGACGCCAGGCTGATTCGTTGTCGGCACCGGGCTTGAGACCGTATTCATTTTGAAGGAAGCGTTCGGGTTTGAACAGTTCGGGTTCATCAAAGCTTTCGGGATCATGGTAGATAGCCCAATTGTTTTGGACTATTACTGAATTGACAGGAATAAGATAGCCTTTGTACGTTTCTTCTTTTGTAGTAAGGTGAGGTACAGATGCAGGTGCAACTGGGCGCCAACGGAAGCTGTAATTGGTTCACATAAGAATTCAGAATTCCCAAGATAGTAAAGAAAATGGGGTTTAGAAGACTTGCATTTCTCGTATGAAGGCTCGGCAGTAAGGTAAGTTGTCTATATCTTGAAGATTCGGCATGCGATCGACTCCGCAAACCGAGTCCAGTTCCGCTTGAAGCTTCTGAACTACTTCAGGGTGAGTGCACGCTGCCAATACGGCTGTGAGGAGGGAACCAGAGCTGTACAGACGCATCATTGTCAAAAATCTCGCCGCATGTTTTCAGTATGTAGAGTCTGGTACCTAGTTTCGCTTCCTCCTTCCTGTCAAAATCAATTTGAAAATGATGGAATGATCAGAAGTCTGTTTGGTAAATTCATCTTGTCAATAAGCTTACCATTACTACTCCGCCTTGCCAGGCAAGTGCCTCTTCGTCGAGACCGTCTCTATTATTGACAATTACTAGAGGAAGGAAAAAGTGTAAATACTTTCATATTCACAGCAAGACGTACGGTATTTGCGCAATATAAACCCACAATCTGCGACCCAGCAGCTGTCCGCATCGAACACCCCAGATTTGACCTTTTGAAGAGTCTCTCGAAACAATATCTCTTCGTAAAATCGTACCTGATCTGCTCTTGATTTCTTTGCAGCTACTTTCCATGGTGCCAAGAAGGCAGGCATGTATTTTAGAATCGGAAATTCGTCTAGAGGCGGGGCTCCGCCAACTTCGAGAAAGCCTGCAGGTAAATTCCTGCGGTCAACAATTGCAACTACATGATTAAATACATGCAAGGTGAATCCGTAAGCGACTAACTTGTGAATTCGTGATTGTAGTGATAGAAATCAGCGACTGAAAACCCAGACTGGTCGTGTTGGTCGTAGGTCGGAGCACGTTTGCCGTGCGCCATGGCCAGAGTAAGGGAGCAAGCATACCGCTTGAGTTCTGATAGATGATAGCAAGTTATTTTCAGCCTTTCTGGCAATGGGGTTCATCACAAGCGACCGACTGTAAAAGACGTACCTTTGTAAAAGTCGGCGGGATTTGTGGTGATGTTGTAGAGAACAGCTTTTGCTTCAGCCTCCTGCAGCTCAACATATTTCGGAATCACGCCAGGTGCGAGCATCTTGTTCCAAAGTTTCCGTAAGGTATGATGATATTTGCCTCTTGCGAGGAGGATGTGGTGTCCATGACATATGTACTCGTTCGTCAACCAGTTCTGGGGGCGTTCAGCAAAGCTTGCACTTCTCTTGTCCAGTAGATCGTGGGTCGCTTGTGCAGAGTTGACTACAATGACATCGCTGCTGAATACTTTGAACGATATGATATCGGAAGAGAAATCTTTGGCAATCTTTTGGAAATAGAGATGGGCATAGCGAGGTGGCATGACATGGACGTTGCCAAGGATGGGAACCGTTGCGGGCCCTGGAGGTAGTCTACCATCGCGCTTGCCTTGTTGAAGCACCCAGTAGATGAGCGGCACAACTGCACCGGCGATCAGGAAGAGGAGATCGACCGAAACATACGAAGTAGCATTGTTGAAGACGCCCATTGTGTTGATTGACACGCATACAAGCGCAGCGGGGGTGCCGGAGAAGGGAGTCTGTATGTGCCTGTCAGATGGAGTGAGTGAAGAAGCCAAGCGAAGGCGGGTGTGCCTGCATCCCCAGTTCTCCACAGTATTGTGAAAGCCGGGGAATGAGGGAGAGAATCCGGAGAACCATCCGGCCCCTGTGCATTATGGCATTTAACCGCTCTCGGATTGGCTACAGCCTCTTCCGCCTCCTCCGCCGTGCTAGGAGAACAAAAGCAAGAACAGTAACTCAGTTAGTAATCGCACATGGAGCTGGATCATGGCTGAAGCACCCTATTCACTACTACACCTCTATTAATGAATTATGACACCAATAAGCCAGAAGACCTTGCCACAAGAGGCGGATTAACGAGGGTCTTCTCCGAAACTGCCTGCTCGAGCAGCTGCACGAGCAGCCGGGCGCCGATTGACCCAAGCGCCTTGCAGCCATATTACTCCTGCCAACTGACAAGTCCGTGCAAGCGATGCATACTCAGCTGTCAAGCTGGCGATCGGCACAGCAGACTAGGCTTCGTCAGAAGCTTCTCATTGGTAATGCAAGTCTCTATGGCTGTCAAGCCTTCTCGCCAAGGAGCCACTGACCGGTGCTTGCAAACTCGCTACTACATGACAAAAAGAGGCCATCTTTTTCCGACTGCCAGCGACGGGGTGCGACGCTATTCGACCGTCGGGCGACACCACACCTGATTGCCGACGCGAGTGCAGTATGGCGGTCGAGGGAGCTTACATGCCAGTTTGGCGTCGGTGATTAGGGAACGGATCGTTCTTGCGTCGGAAATAGTATGCTGTGTCGCTTCGCTTCAGCGTCGCCAATGCAACAGTACTTCTGATGGCGTCGAAGAGTTCTGCATCGCAGTACTCATGATGTTGGGTTGTACATTCTCTCGAGAGAAATAAGAGGTTGTGATCTATCATAAGTCTTAGTTTGCAATATTAGCAGCATTACATAACGAAAGTATCAGTCTGGCATTGCGTGTGTAGATGCCTATATTGCTCTACTGTACATGCGGAGAGTCTCAATACACTTGTTGTCCGACTGACATGTTGCGACCTGCCTTGCGTGGTGATCATCTTAGGGTCCTGCACGCGATCAATGTACTATTCGTACAGGGCCACGGAGTGGCACTCAATGTGTCATCATTTCGAGCAGATGTTAAGTTACGCCTCGCATTTGGCAGGTCGGCGATCAAGCAGAAGCGCATTCCCAAGGTGTTGGCGGGTAGAAGACGAGGAAATGCCTGACTTGCTCCTTGCTGCCAGGGTAGTACAACAGGCACTTAGAAGACGCTTGTAACAACATCCAGACGGTTGGCAGAATTTTTAGGCTTTCTTATCGTTTGCAATTACCTGGAGGACTTGCAGTTGTCGTAAACCGTCATGAGGTTGCAGTACTGATTGTTGAAGGACGGCGCCAATAACCCTGATACCGCGGGAGAAAGTGAAAGAATATTTGTTGGGAAGAATACTTGGTCATGAAGGCCTAGGGTTGATTGTCGAAATGTACGCATAAGAGATAGTGAAGAAAAAAGAAAAAAAGGAATAAAGGAAAGATTTGCGTCTGAGGTTGTGTTTGGCGAGGAAGTGACGGATAGTAAGATATACGGTACACAACGGCATCGAATTTTCCTGAGACGAACTGTTGATGGATCTCTGCAGCCTGCGCGCCAAGTTAGATTGTGTTTCTTTCTACATCTTTAACGCCTGCTTTTGCTCAGCTGTCTCAACAGCAGCAGCAGCATGCAGTGCTGCGTCAAGCTGCGGTGTGAGCGTCCTTTCTGCTGGGCCTTCGGATGTTGCCAGGGGGGAGCTGCCCCGATCAGGAACAGGACTGCCGAGATGTGGGCCTTGAGAGTTACCGTCACGGCGATAATGATGGTGATGTGGTCGTCTTGGAGGAGGTGCGCGAGCCATGTTGCCAACTCTATCCTTGCCATAGGCGCTGAAACGATCACATAGTTTAGTAAATATGAAAGCGCCATGTTCACAAACAGGTAACTACAGACTTACATCTTGAATTTTCCATATTCAGGATGAGCTTTGAGGTTTTCAATTGCTTTCACCGCACTCGATATTTTCATCTTCCAAACCCAGAAGGTTAGCGTAACTGCCCACATATATAAAACTCACTCCAGTTTGATTGTAACATACAAAGTTCGTGAAAGCGCATGACTTCTCTTCGAGCAGATTGACTTGCTCTATCTCACCAAATTCGCTTAGATCAGCTTTTATCTTCTCCAGAGTGAAAGTTTCGAAATCATCGATCTATAATAAAATGGTCAGACTTATACCGGCGAGAAAGAGCTTAAATAAGACAGGCAACGCACGTTGCCGATGTACACATTTCTAGATCCACCGGCAGCGACAATGGCTGCAATACCAGCCGGACAAGGTCCGTTGTTTTTGCCCCAACCGACTTTCAAGCGGCGATTCCTGATGCTGATACCTTGATTAACGGCTGTGTTCATCAACGCAAGCGCTGACTCGGGCATCACAAATGTCACAAAACAGATATGCTTGTCAGGTATGTGCCGGACTTCTTGTAAAATGCCTCCCCTGTTAAGCGTTAAGTAACGTTAGAAGCGCACTTTACCAGCAAGTCAAATGGGCCGGCGTACCGAACGGTGTTGCAGACATCTTCGGCCGTAGTGTCTGGGTGTAGGTTGCCGACTGCAATAGAGGCATCAGACATGGGCTTCATGCTGAACCAAGGGTTCGCAGCCACTCACGATAAACGGTCCGATTGGCAAAGGTGGCAGGATCAACAAAGCCACCGGAGAAGGCCATGGGAGACATAGCGGGAGACATGTTCGGCATCATAGCAGGTGACATAGCGTGAAAAGGAGACATAGCCTGGTTTGCAGCTTGATGAGCCATCGCAGCGGCCATCTGGTTGTGCTGTTGTTGTTGATGCTGATTTCTTGGCACGTAAGCACACCGATCCTTGCCATAGTTGACCCGACGACCGTGCCATGCTGCTTCTTTTGGAAGCTCCTGTACAACCTTCATCGCTGTTGATATGGATAGGAAATGAACGAAACCGATGTTCTTATCGCGCACAATCTTGACTTGGTCAATATGCCCGAAGCGCGATAGATCGTCACGGAGAGTCTGCTCATCGTAAGCTTCATCGAGATTACCCAGGCTAATCGAGACGAGGGGTACCGCAATATGTTAGAGAGATGCTTGAGCACAGATCTCAGAATCCCCTTACTAGACGTTACGCGTAGCGCCATGCTGTTGAACTGCTTGCAACACAGGAGCGGATATGCCAGTTGGTTTACCCCAACCGAATTTCAGGTCTTGACCATGCAATTGTACCTTTCTCAAATTTGCATCCGAGTGGAAAGCAGCGGCTGTATTCGGATCAAGGAAAGAGATGAAAGCGCATGATTTGTCGGGTATGATCTTGACACTTTCAATCGGTCCATAGCGAACTTGTGACAGCAGCTCATCTACCGAGGCATCCCCAGGCAGATTGCCTACATATACAGTTCGTACAATAGGTGGAACCTGTCCATCAGCAGTCAAACTCATCCCGCCCATCTGCTTAGAGAACATGGTCGTCAGCTATCGAGCTTTCAGTGCGTTCAAAAGTCTTGTGTCATGATCAGGCTCACTTGCTGTGAGATGGAGGGGTTGTTCATCGGTGTCGAAGCGATACCTAGGCCTCCGAGGGGCACTTTGGAAATGGAAAGCAAAGACATCAGCACAGACCCTATATAGATAGCAAAATTATGGATGGTAAGCCCCAACTCACTGTTAGGAAAGCCAAAAGCGCTAAAGTTGACACCCAACCCGGCAGCAGCAGCAGCGGCATTGAAAGCGGCTTGCTGAGATAACGAAGGACTAGCAAAGCTAGGCGTATAAGCAGTGGCTGGACTTATAGGAGTATTTGCGGAAGCGCTCGTATTTGAAGAAGGAATACCAGACATGGAAGACATCGCAGACATAGCTTGAGCAGCAGGAGAAGCAGCGTTCGCGTGTAGGCCGGAATTCATGAAGGGTGAGTTGTTCTGGGAGTTTTGGGGCGATGGCTGAAATCCTGCTGGGCCCACCATACCATACTGAGGTGAAGGAGCTGTGCCAGTCTGGATAGTATTCGGAGCGCTACTTGATCCAATCACGCCAGATACACTCTGTCCACCGAACTGTTGCTGTTGCTGAGATGCACCTAGGCTCTGCCCCAATCCAGCGACAGCAGACATTGCTCGTTGGTGAGCGCTGGCGTTCTGCTGTTGATTGGGGAAAGAGCCTGGAGGGAGGAACATCTGATTCGCGTTTGTAAACTGCATGGTGGCGGTTGTACCAGGAGACGCGCTGGAAGGATTTTGCGAATTTTGGAGTTGCTGTTGAGAAGGTTGCATTGGGTTACTAGGCGCGCCACCTGTTGATGAACCTAGATCGAAGTTCATATTTGGCGAGACTCCAGCCGCTGCTAAAGTGGCAGCATAGAGGTTATAATCCGGCATGCCCGGCATACCAGACATTGTGACGTTATTCGAACGTTGATCTACAAGATCGGTATTGTTCACGGGACATGGGTGTCGAGTATCGGAGGAAGCGTTTTACAAGGTAAAGCCGCACATGGTGGATGGAAACATGAAGAAGACAGGTCAATATGCGAGCATTCCTGAAAGGAGGTGGCTTTAAAAGGTGAGAGGAATGGGAAAAGGCCTCGTTATGCTTTCCTCTCTCGCTCAGCTCTATCTCGCCTGAGAACTCGACGAAGGAGCATGAGGTCCGAATCAAGAGTACAGCCGGGCTCCGAAGGCCCTTTTAAGGGAGGTTCGTAATAGTCTGTAGAAACGTAAGACGAAAAAACATACCCGAAGAATGAGAGATATTAGGTGCTTGTCCAGAAAACTGAATCGAGGGGCTCATTGTATTGAAGCTGGATTTCCCGTTTGTGAGGCCTTGAAGAGCAGGAATGACGATTATGGGAGCGCTACTTGCAGCTTTTTGCTTGAGGAACTCGTGTAATCCTTCAGCTGGCGAGCTGAAATGTGATTGACCAGATGATGGCCGACTGGTGTGCAGAAAAAGGCAATATTGGTATTAGCAACGATTGAAAAGTGCGTCGAACTCGCTTTCCACCCGAAACGGCTAAGTGACGACGGCTGAGGGAAAAGCCTAAGGTCGCAAAGAGGACGGACTGATATGACTCACTGTGTAACAGGCGAATAAGAGGTCATGTGCCGCTGCGACTATTCAAGTCGACTGCGGTCTGCGGTGATCGCTTCGATAACAGTACTTGTCAAACGCGTCGGACAATTCGCAGAAGGGGAACGAACAAAGAGAACTTGCGACGAGGTTCGATATACGCCAGGTTAATCGTTTACTGCTGCAAGCTTGTGCAAAAGAAGCGACGTCTGGCTTTCGTTAAATGGGAGGTAATATGAAACTTGACTGAAGAGTTGGCGACAAAAGAGTGTCTTGTTCGTGCTTGGAGAATGTGCTTGGAGAATCGTGCAGCGCCAAGGAGCGGGGAGAGTACAGGTTTCGAATCTTGCAAGCTGTAGCTTCTGTTCTGTCGACTCCCGCGGGATATTACGTGTTGCTCCAGAAAGAATTAGACGGAAGATTTGTAAGGAACTAAGGTCTGTTTAACGGCAGAAGATTGTGAAGATATCCAGACTACGTAATAGAGGACGATAACGGGTTTCGGGTTTGAGGGTGCCTTTGCTTCGGAGCGTCGGCGATGCTTGCTCAACCCTTTGTTGGGAATCCGTCGCAAGGAGACACTGTTTGCGTGCTCCGCGTTGGACACTCGGTAAGAGAGGCGCTCGGTCGAGTCAAAGAAAGAGAGATTCAATATGGCCACCTTGCTTTGATAATGAAAATAGACGATAGTTGATAAAAGATGCCAAAGTCGGGTTATCGCTGTGAGCCTAACCCGGATAGTGTGCGAAAGTGAAGATGATAGCCAGTGCTTAGTGCTTCTCTTGTCCTGATGAGGGGATCGAAGCGATCTTAGAAACGGTGAAAGCCAAAGTGTAAGCGAGCATGTAACCAAACACTACTGGCGCTGCAGTGGCACGCGGATGGAGTGTGCAGAGAAATAGCACTGCTATCCGCCCTTCTGCATGCAGAGCAAAGCGCCTTGCTTCCGCTGCGCCATTGCCACGATAGATTGATAAGTCTCCCACCTTTGGAGGCCGTAGATGGCCAGAGCTTTCCGATGTGATGCGAAGCGTGCGAGTTGCCTCGACTTGTCGATGCCTGTGGCGATAAAACAAGGATTGCGGAACAATGGCTCCTGCAGAGAAAGGGCTGGATTATGGACAAGGTGCCTTGTCAGTTGGTGATGGTTCGTTTTCACGAGTAACCTGAATGGCAGGGTCCGCCTTACAAGATCAGGCCGGAATGGGGCAGAAAGCTTCTTCTCCAAAGCGGGTGGGATGTGGCTGCAGGCGAGCTCGTGACCGGCGGAGACTGGGCTAGAAAGTGTGCAAGGGAGTGCACAAGAACAGCATCAGCAGCTCGCCCAACGCGCGACAGATAGCAGCCGTGTGCCTGCAGCTCTCGTCTGCGCAACTGGCACCCCCGCTGCCAGATCTGGGCAAGAACGTATAGACTCTGAGAAATTGCTTGACGATCTTGCATGCAAGAGACACCACTTGGCAGCGCTCTGGATGCCGCCAGAGCGGGCGACAGCGATGGCATCTGCGAGAGTCGCAGGCAGAGACAGCTGCGCAGGACTGGACTTACAGCTGAAACGTATCGCTTTCGTCGCTGCCTGTCTAAGCTTGTTCGTCCTTGCCCTTGCTTGTGGTTGTTGCTTGTGTAACCGGTCAAACACGATTTCGATGATGCTAGGACAAGCCTTGATTGTGGTCGAAAGCGTGCAGACGTAGTATACTTGCTTGCTTGTATAGCTACGTACTCCGCTGCGGGTCCCTCTACAAGTACCCTGTTTGCCCAGTCGATGGCTGTTGTTTGATGACAATAATGCTTGCCTTGCTCCGTTGCCTGTCAGTGATGCAGGAGACTCGCGAACGGTCGAAAAAGATGGCCAGCTCTGCAACCTATCCCTGTCCTTGTCGGTCCACCCAGTCTATACCCTGTGCAGCTTTGTGCTGTTTGCTGCAGGACTGAGCAGCCAGTGTCGAGTTGCCTGTCAATCAGAGCTGGGAATCTGGAAGGAGCTGCATTGCACAGCAAGCAACGCGGCAACAGGTGACAACGAAGTCAGAATGCTGTGAGGGGACACGGGAGATCCCATGTAGCTTCCAACTCACATCTCTATGCCGGAGAGATCAGTCGAAATGGATAATGGACAGCTGTGATCCAAGCCAAACTTCTTTCTTCTGTAGCCCTCAATGCTCGCAGGAATGCACGCAACAGCGATCGCAAGGTGCAAAACGAGCGAGGACACATTATTTTGGCACCGCAGCAGCGCGCTGTGATGCACAGTCACATAGACTCAGCTATTCTATCCTGAGATGGCCCAGCTAATGGTAGCACTGGGTGGGAAGCTGTCACTTGAAAATAGCAGCGAAATGGTGGCAACACACTTTTTGGCGCGGCGAAGCGATCGTGTGCCTTGTGGTCACGTGATCTGTTCCGGTTGCCGCGAACATAAGCAGTGGGTGCGGTATAGGGATTGTGCATGGCAGATGTGCCAAAGGACACGCTTAGAGCACGTCAACCTTGATAGTCGCAGTTTCGCAGCATTTTCCTACAACTAGCATTGGCATGGCAATCGTCAATCCGATTGCAGCCAGTTTGTACGAGGGAGCTGTGATCCAGAGAACTCTCCTGAGACACGCAGCAGTATATCATATCTACTGTTTCCTTGTCGGTGTTCGTGCGGCAAGCTTCAACCCGCTCGTAATCGTGCCCTTTCGGATCCTGTCCTAGCCTAAGCACCACCCCCACTCTAATTCGGTCGTGCCGGATCTTCGGCAAGCCCGCTAGCCGGCGGCATCTCTGTACCGTTGCTTCGCTCGCCTGTCCTTACCGGGTGGCCCTCTTCGAACTCTTTCCCCCGCATTTACTGCGACCAGACCGGCTTCAACCTGACTGACCCCGTACACAGAGAACAAGTACCGGTTCACTTCTATCGCTCGCAGTTTTCTTAGCCTATCTCCAGTGGACCGCCTAATAGTAGTCCAAGGCTATCACCGATAACAATGGCCTGCCCACCTTCCAGGTGTGCCAACTGCACCTCATCGTGTGGATCACGATCATCAGCCAATCTGAATGGCTCAAATGGCACGGACTATGCAGGAGCAGCATCGCAAGAGGACATGGAAAATCAGTTGAAAATAGCTTTGGAGAGGGCCAAAAAAGCAGAAGAGGCTTTTGAGAAATTGAAACTGGAAAATAGTCAAAATGTGACTGGAACAGCACCGAAACTACAAGCTCTGAGGAGTCAACAGTGGTTTAATAACCGTATGTCCCTGCTCCTTATCATTATCTTGATCTTCTGCACACCTTAGATGGAATAGTATACTGACATGTGAATGCGTTGCTATTGTAGCCCATAATCCAGGTAAAGAGTCCTTTGTCCCCGTTCTCCATTCCTAACGTATTTCCAAAACGCTATACTGACCACATCCTTCACGTGCGAATTATTATCCAGGCATGACTGCACTTTATCTTGAAAGATATCTCAATTACGGCTTAACTATGCCTGAAATCAATGACCCTAAGAAACCCATTATCGGTAGGTCTATTGCCATTTCCATTTGCTGCGACCTCCGGCTATGATTGTTCTGGTACTGATGCGTGGGAAATAGGTATCGCTCAGACTGGTTCAGGTAAGCAGGCTAAGGCGTCTCCAAGTTGAAATAAAGGTTATGTTCGCAGTCTAACTACGGCTTCCGCCCATTACCATCGTAATTTCCCCTTTATCGTAGATCTATCCCCATGCAATCGCCACCACCTAGTACTCGCTAAACGTGTGAGAGCGGGTATCATTGCTGCAGGTGGCACTCCGATGGAATTTCCCTGCCATCCCATCCAAGTAAGCTTCCATGTCTACCTTACAGGATTCGAACCTCCCGCCTTTTCCAACGTTTCTCATCACGCAATGGTTACTCAGTATTTATGTTGACCTGCAGGAAACAGGCAAAAGACCCACGGCATCCCTGGATCGTAATTTAGCCTACCTCTCATTGGTGGAAGTACTCTACGGTTACCCACTAGATGGCGTCGTTCTACTATCAGGTTGCGATAAGACCACGCCAGCACTATTGATGGCAGCTTCGACAGTTAATATACCAGCGATAGTAATGAACGTCGGACCTATGTTGAATGGTTATTCTAGATCTGCTTTAGTTGGTTCCGGTACCGTAGTTTGGGAAGCTAGGAAGAAGCTGGCTTCAGCGGAGATTGATTATTCCCAATTCTTGGATGTTACGACTTCTTCGGCACCTTCGGTTGGTGAGTCTTCTTTTGTTCTTTCCAGTGGATACTGTCTTGGACTTGTTCCATAAAAGCATGTGCTGAGCATCGCATTCATTCCCGGTTTTCTCAGGACATTGCAATACCTTAGGGACTGCCTCTACCATGAACGCTCTAGCCGAGGCCCTTGGGATGGCTTTGCCAGGTAGTAGTGCTATTCCTGCACCCTATCGCGAAAGAGGGCAGTGTGCATATGTAAGCGAATTTTATTGTTTGCATTGATTTACACTGAATTCCAACATTTGGACTTCATCATGCTCAACTGTTATTCTCTGTCATAAGAACACGGGCCTGCGGATCGTTGACATGGTCAGAGAGGACATCAAGCCATCCGACATTCTCACACGACAAGCATTTGAAAATGCTATAGTAGCGAATACAGCCATTGGAGGAAGTACAAATGCCCCTGTGCATCTCATTGCTATAGCTAAGCACATAGGAGTACCCCTAAATTGCGATGATTGGGAAAAGGTTGGCTATAAAATTCCCCTTTTACTCAATGTACAGCCTGCGGGTGAATGGCTTTGCGAAGAGTATCACAGAGCGGGCGGTCTACCCGGTACGGATTGTTCCTACAGTGCATGGGCCACGAGTGGGATTTTTGACTGACGGCGAATGTTGGAAATCCGTTAGCTATCATGGCCGAGTTACTTCGAGCAAATTTGCTACCTCATCCAGACGCCAAGACGGTCAATGGAAAGACAATGGGAGATAACTGCAATGGTAAACTCACATGGGATCCCCGGGTCATAAAGACAGCCGAAGAACCTGTCATGCAGGATGCTGGGTTCTTGCATCTGACTGGCAATCTCTTCGATTCTGCTATCATGAAGAGTACGTTTGGTCACTTTTCCTCCATAATTGACGAGGAATGCAGGCTTACTGTCGTCTTTCGTCTTGCCCGTTTCAGCTTCTGTCATATCAGCATCTTTCAGGAAACGTTTCCTATCCGATCCAAATGATCCAAATGCTTTCGAGGGACCTGTAGCAGTATGGCACGGTCCAGAAGAGTATCACGACACAATCGACGAATCACCAACCAAAATTACAGACCGAACTATTTTGGTCATGCTTGGGGCGGGTCCAATCGGCTACCCTGGTGCAGCTGAAGTTGCCAATGTTCAGCCTCCTGCGGAACTTATCAAAGCTGGCATCACCGAGCTGCCCACACTCTCCGACGGCCGACAAAGTGGAACATCAGCCTCGCCTTCAATTCTTCATTGCTCTCCAGAGGCTGCGTTGAATAGCAACTTGGCTCTCCTCAAGAATGGAGATATCGTTCGTGTCGACCTCAACAAGAGACGAGTCGATGTAAAGCTGAGCGATGAAGAACTAGCTCAGAGGAGAAAGGAAATGGGTAACTTCAAGTATCCAGATCACCAGACTCCTTGGCAGAAAATGTACCGTGATCAGGTGTCTCAACTTAATGAAGGTATGGTACTCCAGCCAGCTGTAGAGTTCCAGAAGGTGGCTCAGGTAGGCGCGGGAGTGCCTCGAGATAATCATTAGTGCCAGTCGTTTTGTGAAAATGTCCATACGTTGCAAATGAGGTGTCATTGGATGTGGTGTCATGTGAAGTTGCTTCAGATGCAATACAGCGTCTAGTTCTGTGAGGCATACTAGCGAACCCGTTCTAAATTTGCTTCCCAGCGGCAGTTTCCACGTGTATCCCCCGATCCGTACATGTTTGTGGTGATCGCTGCCACTATGGCGTGCACTTACCAGTGTAACGGGGGTATAGAGAACATTCTCGTACGGTGTAACGCCGGCACAGCCATGCTAGCAAGCGCTCGACCCCAAGACCGTATCCCCCATGTTCGCAGGTACCGTACTTGCGCTGGTCAAGGTACCAGTAGTATGGCTCTGGCGCGATGCCCTCGTGCTTGTAGGCAGCAAGCAACTCTTCATAGTCAGATATACGCATACTTCCGCCCACAATCTCACCGACTGTCGGCATAAGAAGGTCGACTGATTCGGTATATGCTTCATCTCCTGGCACCTTCTTCATGTAGAAGCTTAACGAAAGTTGCAAATGTCAGCTAGTCGTCCCCTAAGCACATCCAAGTTCGTACGTACGCCTTGATTTCCCGTGGGAACTTTGTGAGGAAGATAGGCTTGTTGATCTTGTCTGTCATCTCTCGCTCGGCAGCCTCAGCGATATCATCTCCGACAACATGGAGGCGTGGTTCTTCGCCTTCCTCAACATCTCTGTTCATAATCTTGTGCTCATTGAGGTATTCGATAGCTGCTCGATAATCTAGACGCATGAAAGGTCTCTCTGGCTTCTTAAAGTCAGGGTTGAGAGTCTTGATAGCTTGTTCCATACCGGGCATCTCGAAAAGCCTGTCCAGCGTGCCGCATATAACCTCCTCAATATGCTCAAGCAGCTCGTCGAAGTTGATGAAGCCTAGCTCTCCTTCCAAATGAGTGTACTCTGAAAGATGACGACGCGTTCTCGACTTCTCTGCTCTGAAGGATTCCTGAATAGAGAAAACATCACCCAAGCTTGGTAGACATGTCTCAAGGTATAATTGCGAGGATTGCGTTAGGTAGGCGCGGTCACCATAATAGTCGAATGAAAAGAGGGTTGCACCGCCTTCGACCTGGGTCTGGACCATACAAGGAGGTGTCACTTCGACGAGGCCCATTTCCTCAAATTGCCTTCTGAAAGCCGTCAATAGGTTGGCCCTGACTTTCAAGACTGTCGAAGCGATCTCGCCGCGAATCACGAGGTGTCTGTTGTCGGCTAGGACCTCAGGTCCGGCTTCTTCATTAACTTTGTTACTGATGGCATCATCTCCACCTGGAGCTTTGCCAACGACTCGCCACCAGTCTGCCAGCAATTCGTGATTGTCTGGAGCTTTCTTGCCTTCTGGCAGAGCGGAGATCGTTCCGGTGATCTCGATGGTGGACTCTTCCTTTAACGTCAGGGCATCATACGTTTGTACCTGTAAGAGGACGAAGAATCTATGTAAATACTTGCTAGATTGGTGGGGATGTGTAGATACCTACCAATTTGCCAGATAGGACACACTGCAAGTAGCCAGTGCCGTCTCGGAGAACGATGAAAGTAAGACCTGATTGCTGTCTGAGTCTGTGCACCCAGCCGAAAACTCGCACTCGAACGTCACGAGTCTGTATACTCTGCTTGATTTTGATTTTCTTGGCCGCTGTTTCAGGTTCGACAAGGACAATGTTCTTCGACTCCTCCAGCTTCTTGTTTTCTGAGCCTGCCTTCTCCTTCTCCTTCTCTGCTAGTTCAGCAGCGCGAGCTTGCTTTTTTTGGTGTTGGTCGTATAGCTTCTTCGCCTTCTTTACTGCTGAGGGAGTCACGGGGTGCCATGGGCTCTCGCTCAAAGAGGCTACCGTGCCAAGTGGTGCATGGGTGGAAGGTTCGGACGGCGTGACATCCTCCTTTTTGCGAATGTAAAGGTCTACATCTGTGCCACGAGCAATGTAGGCACCTAGCACAGTCTTGTAAGGAAGCTCTTCAGATCCGTCATTGCCAGTATCGTCGCCAGCCGCCTCGTCGATGTAGAACTTGGGCAAGTCGGCTGAAAACGCGAATCAAGGCGAAATGTGTGAAGGACAATGAGGTGTATCATGATCAGACTGTGCAATACGTGTAAGTCTCCTAACCGAATGCTGCATGCGCACCTTGACTAGTCTGTGCCTTCGGCTGCTGTTGCTTTGTCTCTTCCCCAATGTTCATAGCAGCAGTGGCCTGCTCGAGGGCAGCTGTCACCTGCTCTTTGCCTTTCGTTAGCAAGTGTGCCATGTTGGCCTGAGAGTCTTGCTCGCCTTCCTGCTAGACTTGTTTTGCGATAGACCCCCTGGGTGTTAAGGGATGGGAAATAATTTGAGGATGATCGACACACTACGAAAAAAGATGTTAGACTGCACGTTACATGTCTGCTGCTAATTGAGAGTGCCTATGCTACAACTTGAATACTTTCACAACGACATTGTATAAAACCGAGGGTACAATATCAAGACAAATTTTACACACTGAACCGTGATCTACTGGCCAGGTGCTAGACCGGTGTCATCTAGACCTGCATCCGTAGATGGAATTAGCGGCTCTCTGACCGCCTTGCGCCTTTCGCGCGACTTCATATGCGAATACAGGGCCAGGAGGCCACCCGGAGTTGCTCCATCTAGCCGTTGGGCTGCTCCGAAAGTCACCGGCCTGGCTTTCGATAGCCTTTCCTTTAATTCGTGCGATAAGGCAGGAATAGACCAGTAATCCAGATCTGGATCTAGCTTAAGCGACTCGTCTCTCAGGAAGGATGCCACTGTGTTGGCTTGCCGCCGAACATGATGGGTGTATCGACCTGAACGGAGCCGATTAAGTCAATTGAGTCAACACTGGCGCGATGAGCGAAGAGAGCTCACCTTCAATGTCTATTCTTTCTAGTATACGTGGATGCAAATCCCTCAACTGAGGAATGATGTGTACAAAGCTTTGACAAGACATGTTCGGGCGAGGGAGCAAGTCGTATGCGCTGTAGATGACATCTTCGCCCTCAGACCGGGTGACTGTGTTTAGGGCGACCCGCTTACCTTCGTCGAATAGCGTCCAGGTTCATCGAGACTCCATGCCTGGCCCATTCATTGGGAGAGAATACCGTATCATGCAGCAGCGCAGTGGCTTCCTCGATCTGCTTACGTTGAGCTATATATAAAGCCCAACGCTCGGGTGAGATTGCACCGGCTCGATGACCTTTCTCGGTTAGGCGAGCATCAGCGTTGTCTGCTCGTAAAGAAATACGATACTCGGATCTTGAGGTAAACATGCGATCTGCGATGTATGCTTGTCAGTCAGGCAATCAGTCCATCCATCAAAGGTAAGTGCTGAACCTACAGGGCTCGTCGGCACCTTTCGTGATGAGGTCATCTACCATTACCCCAATATAGCTGTCTGCCCTCGTAAGTATCAGAGGTTCGCGGCCCAGAGATGATGCAGCTGCGTTAATGCCAGCTAAAACGCCCTGTGCTGCTGCTTCCTCGTAACCGGTTGTACCATTGATCTGGCCTGCCAGATAAAGACCTTGTATACGTTTTGTTTCAAGCGTAGGCATGAGCTCCCGAGCATCGATGTGATCGTACTCTACGCCATAACCAGGTCTGACCATCTCAACCTTCTCAAGGCCTTCTATAGTACGCAACAACTCTAGCTGAGCCTCCTCCGGCACGGTCATTGAAAGGCCATTGGGATAGATCAAGTCTGCCTTGGGAGTTAGAGATAGCGAGGTGCACCCTGAGGGTGTGAGACTGACCTGTGTCATCCGGATATCCTTCTGGTTCTAGCCATACAGTATGTGACTGTTTGTGACCGAATTTGATAATCTTGCTTTCGAGACTTGGACAATAGCGGGGGCCTCTGACGGATTCACGAATATGGACACTCTTGTCCAGATTCGCCCGTACTACATCATGTGTTCTCGCATTTGTCTTGGTTTTCCAGGTCACTGTCTGACTATCTTGATGCTTGACTGACCCAAGCGTCATGAAAGACATCGGGGAAGCAGGCATGTCACCTAGCTGAACTTCTAGACTTTCGAAGTTGATGCTTGATGCGCGTAAACGAGGAGGCGTGCCTGTCTTAAGCCGCCCAAGCTTGAAGCCTGCCGATTTCAGTGATGCTGATAGACCATACGAGGCGGGCTCGCTATATGTGAGGCATCATGACAGTTCATACACCGTAAGTACAAACTTGCGATATGTAGGATATCCTTGCGACTGACTTTATGCGGCCGAAAGGTGTTGTTTCGAGACCGATATGTATCTCGCCGCCAAGGAAGGTACCCGTGGAGATGATGAGCTTCTCGCATCCTATCACATCCCCCCCTTCTGTATTTGGTCGGACGATGTTATCAGCAACTCTTTGTGCAAAGCATGTGGCAACTTGCCTGTCCGGATGCCTTTGATTTCTCCATACACCCGCTCGTGGCTGGAAGACGACCGGCGCGCTTCGGAAGGTCCTAGAATCATATCTGAAACGCTTCCAGCTTTGATGCTGAGGTTTGGGTAATCTTTCAAGGTTTCCTGCATAGCACGCCGGTACAAGCTTCTCGAAACTTGAGCTCTCGGTCCCTAGCAATGGTATAGTCAGCACATCAGACCGGAAACGAACCGGTGATAGTACACCAACGTGGACAGCCGGTCCCTTGGACTTGTTCAGCACATGGAACTGGATTCCAGCCTGGTCTATCATGAGAGCCGATCATCAGCCTTTGCCTCACAGATACAGCCAGCGAAACGCTTCCTGCTCACCAACAAGCTTTCCGCACAGTCCATCGAGTGCATCCACTTCTCGCACGAGCGTACCCTTGCCAATGCCGCCAAAGCTGGGATTGCACGACAGCTCTCCGATCGTTTCGATTTTTTGGGTGAGCAGGAGCGTCTTTGCTCCGGTGCGAGCTGAGGCAGCGGCAGCTTCGCATCCTGCATGGCCCCCTCCGATAACCTGTCGAACCCTCGCTTCAGAATCTGCTGCGCCGCCGAGAGCTTCTTATCACCGCTTACGATGACTGAATAGCGTTCACTCGCATCCTGAGTTTCTGATTCTACGTGCGTCGCAAAGCGTCGGACAACGGCTCGGTAGCGATGCCTGCCTACGACCCGAGCGCCCGCGAGAAGTTTGCTGCTTGCGAACGTGTTCATCCTTCAGAATCGCGAGGCATGAGCAGAGAACACGGCAAATGCTCGCATTACAATGCAACCGAAAAAACACGTGGCAAAAGTCTCGAGTCCTTCAGGTCGGCCATCGAATCCGCTTGCGCCTGTGGTGACACCACCACACGCTATCTGGAGATGTTGGCATGACTCTCCACACAGGCGTTCACGCTCGTATGCCTCTGCATGCATGTCGCAGTCCGATTGTGATAGTATTCGATCACTCATCCAGCATATCACGTTTCGGCACACGTCTAAACCCATGCTGGTGTCGCACGTACGGCCCGTCCGTATGCTCTCGCTTGTTCGCCAGGCCTGCATGTTGAAGCTTGTTTTGGGCTTTGGGGACATCACCTTGAGTTTTGGGCGATGTGGTCTTGGGTTTCCGCTAGAGCCAGTCAGTATAAATAGGCACGAAGACGCGGGCAACCTAGCGTTGATAACCGTCGGCGAGACTGGCTCTTCAGCTGATCCTGCGGATGAATTGTATTTCCTCTTTGGTTTCTTGAGCCAGTCAAGGTCACCATGGTATACGCCGACCTTATATTACAGCCGCAAGGCATCGCTGACGAGACGCCTGAATCGCCAATCCATTCTCTGGCCCATCTCATCGACCTTCGTCGCATAGCCCATCGAAACCGCAGTCAGATAGCTAACGAGCCTCGGGGGGCGTTCATTGCTTCATTGCAGAGTCTTGAGGATTCATCTGCTTCCTTCTCAGCAAGTGTTTCCCACGTTTCGACAGCCGGAACTAGTGGTTCGAGTCGGTGGATTTCTTCCGTAACGTGTCGCAGGAGCTAAGCTAAACGCGCAAATGATATACCAAGTGACCGGGACTTGAGGAACAGCACCTAGTATAGCTGGCTGCTCTCCTATAGGTCGCGATCTAGTTCAAAAAGGGGGTAGCATCGTGGCGTGAAGTAGGCTTCTTTGGTAAAGTCATGGAATTGGTGTCCAACGGCATTGCCAAGACGTGGTGTATTTGTAATTGTGCAAGCAACATTGAGCAAGGAGAGCTTGTATCAAATCTGTTGTCGGCATAGCAAAACAAAAAACAAACATTCTAGTTGGGCAGACGATATGCGATTTCATTGCAATGACAGGAATATTGAACATCCGAACCCGAAAAAACAAGTACGAAACGACTATTGCTAGCTTGGATATCAAGACCAAATAAATAATATGAATAGACAATTGTTCATAATGCCTTTTCCCCTCTCGTAGCGTGGGCGACCATGAAGAATATGCTTTCAAGAGGAGACCGATAGCGAGACCACCACTAACTCCAAACATCGAGCAATAGGCGATTTCGCTCCTTGAGCATTTTATATTCGGCTTCACCCTCCTTCTCTTTAGAGCCTCCCTTAGCTTCAGCCAAGATTTCCTTGAGTAATTCTTCAACTTCTCTGGCCATATTCTTGGCATCACCACAGATATAAGCAGATCCCTTCTTTTCAATCAGAGTCTCCTTGATGAGCTCTCGTTGTTCGCTGATAAGCTGTTGAACGTAAACCTTCTTTTGTCCTGGAACACGGGAGAATGCAACAAAGAGCTTGAATTTGCCTTGTAGTTCTTTTTCATACTCTGCAAACTCCTCTTGGTAGAGATAATCAACTTCGGGATGTCTGCATCCGTAGAAGAGACTAATGGTACCCCAATCCTTGAGTGCATCTGGGCCATCCTTCTCAATAGCCTTGCGGGCTAAAGCGACTCTTTCTTGAATGAAACCGCGGAATGGAGCAACACCCTATACAAGTGGAAGGACAAGAACACATTCGTCAGCACTGTTTGCTCTTCTTTTCTTTTTCCATGCTTCAACTGGCGGGAAAGCCAAAAACGAAAGAAAACTCACGGTACCAGGACCAATCATGACAACAGGGATCTTAGGGGAAGTAGGTAGACGGAAACCAGATCGTCTAACATGAATAGGAACACAATAACCGCCATCTTGAGATTTAAACTTATTACGAGGACCTTCAAGTCTATATTCAGGAGAACCATGATCTCTGGTATCTTCATGATGAGTAGTTTGACCTTGCATTTGGATTCTTGAATTTTCCTGATGTTGATGCATTTTGACGTTCAATAGATAATTGGTAGCTGTACCGAAAACGTATTTCGCATCCTTAGCAACTTGCTTGTTAGCTGCCTCGCCTGGCTTATATTTCAATACGACGGCAGTGACATGGATAGAGTCAGGATATAGCTTGGGCGACGATGAGATGGAATAGTAGCGTGGTTGTAGACGGGGTACGATAGAAATAATTCTATCGAATGGAATATCCCAAGCTGTAATCTTCGAAGCAGGATCTAGAGGATCGACTTTTGGGTCTTCACCGTTTGCGAGAAGTAGAACCTCTGAGATCTTCAAGCACTGTTCAGCGACTTCCTCGTGGTAGAGATCCTTATCTGCGCCCCATTTTTCCAGTTTCTCCCGAGCAGCTGAACCTTCAGGAGCCCATCTTGATAGAGCACCACAAGCCTGTCTGTTTGCAACAGCGTTGATATCCAGGTAATGTCTGAGAACAGCTTCGATAGTGGTAGGAGTAGGGAAGGGTACCTTGGCTAGAGCGGGGTCCAGAGAAATAACATCAATGACGGTGTTCCTCTTGTCTTGTAGTCCCAAAACGCGTAGCATTCTTTCAACTTCAGTATCCGGGTTCATGGGCCATACACCAACATGGTCACCAGTTTGATATCTAATACCGGTATCCTTGATTCCGAATTCTGCAAAGACACAGTTCCTGTCACCAGCAAGGAAGAGTTCCCTGCTTGAAACAAGTGGGGCAGGATAAGGATTCTTGGCGTCGAAGATACCTCTTGAACCAGATAGAGCGCGTTGCGATAATTCACCGAGATAGACCTTGTTATCGTTTGGATCGGCTTGACCAAGTTCAGAGATCTTGAAATCGGCAACATCGCCACCGGCACCTTCTTCGAAGTTCAATTCGTGTTGCAGAGCGGTGATCATACCGTCTTTCCAGGCTAGATAATCTTCTTCCATTGACTTGTCGTCATCACCTTCACCTCGCTCGCCGATGCGTCGAGCGCCCATGCTGGACAGCTTATCGTCAACGATGCGGGCGACGGCATTCTATGGTGGTGGTGGTCAAGCAAGCGTCAACAACTAGAGCAATGGTAGGAGTGTTTGGATGTGTTGAACGAATAGATACTCACGAAGTGCTCGTATGTTCTGCGTACGAAGCAAGCAAGGCAGAGATTAGACACTTGCCTTTGGGAAAGCAACAGCTCAGCGAGCTTACCTGTTACCGAGGCCGAAAACGACATAGTTCAAGTTTTCAAGGGTTGAGCCACCGGATTCAAAGCTGGGTTCCTTGATGAAGTCCATTAGGGCGACGGCGTTGTCGGTAGGTTCACCTATTGAGTGGATGCAAGGGATTTGTAGGCCAGTCAGCCGTCGTTCGGAATATGTAGCCTTCACCCCTCATGCTGCCGGCGTGAACTTACCTTCACCATATGTAGCCATCTACGTGTTCGTAATAAGAGGCATGCCAATTATAGTTAGGGAGAATGGAAAGCGTGCACGTCAGGCGAGTGTTCCGGATCATCGTAGGAGAAGAACCCCCGGGAGAACTCCAACTCACGACAAAGATGACGACCTTGTCCTTGGGAATCTTGTCGAGGGTGTCAAAGTCATAGCTTTATGCGTAAAAGCAGAGTGCTAGTCAGATAGTGTTCCCATAGTGCAGCGATGCCGTGCGATGTGCCACGTCCACTCGCCGGTGTTCACATCGTCCGACTTGGACCGCTGCAGAGACTCACTCTTCCGGATCGACGACGAGAGACGATACACCAAACTTTTGCTTGATCTCCTTTGCGATTCGGAGTGCGTAATCTTCCGCTGTACCGGTCTGGGATCCATAGATGCAGCATACCCGCTTGTTCTGGTTTTCCATAATGGGGGCGGGTTTCAGCGATGCAAGCTCCGCGGACACACAATCTCTCACCGCGAATCGGGAGACAGATGCAAAGAGAGACTCACGGCAACCTCCATTGCTTTAGCAAGGTCTCTGCCAGCCGAGGCGACTGCGCTCTGGCCTGTGCCGGTAGCTGCGCCGTCTGCGCCTGCAGGACCGACTTTGCCAGATCCAGCGCCATAGGTCGAGCCGTTGCCGTTCATTTTGCCCAGCTTGGAGGCATCGCTGCTGCGAGCGCCAAAGAGCGAGTCCTTGAAGAGATAGTAGATGGCGCCCATGCCGACGAGTGCGAGGAGCACATAGTCGCTTGTCGAGAATTCCATGTTTGCTTTTTGTTTTTGTTTTGTTAGGATGGAAAGAGGTAGAGGAGGTAGAGAAGGTGGAGGGAGGAAAAGTAGGGAAGAGCGACACAACACCCGGGAGGAATATATAAAATGCTAAAGCTGGCGAGGGAGGAAGTCAAGAGGGAAAAGAAGCAAGTGCCCCACCCTGTGCGATGTGGATCGATGTGGAAGCTCCTCGCACTGCGCTCTGCGGCTCCCGAGACGATTCAGGAGGAAAGAAAAAGAGCACGTCGGGTGTTCGGAGCGGGTTCCGGAAGACGGCGCGCCCTGGGGATGGCGGTGGCGGACGGTGGATGTGTGGATGGATCTTGGAGCGCCACGGGGAGGGAAGGCCGGGGGAGGAGAATGGGTGGATGGACAGCAGAGAAACAAGCAGCAGCAAGGTGGATGCACTGCCGCTGTGTCGTGGTCGACGTTCCCTTCCCTATTGCAATTGCCCCTGTTCTCTACATGCCTCTTCCTCCCGGCCGCCGGTCATTCGCTGCGTCGATGGCCACACGCGGCAGGCAGTATTTCCAGCCGGGCCAACGGTTCTTCCTGGAGAGCGAGCGAAAGGCCGGCAGAACGTTAACGTAATTACATTGTAATAATAACAAGTCATAGCAGATTACTATTTACTGGACATTATCAAAGAGCGTCCACAAGCTGTCGATATACAGCACACGGCCCACCCTCCCGCATGACTGGAAGCCTGCCGAAGCCTCAACGCGACATCCACTGCACAGTAGCCTACTCCACCGCGTATCAAAAACACCGGAGCCTCAGACGGGGTTGTTTTTTGCCTCGAACGCTGGGATTTACCCGTGCCGCAGTGCCGTATCAGATAAGAGGGTCGGATCTCCTTCCAACTTGGAAGACTGGCTTCGGATCCTGCCTATCTCCGGCCGAGGGCATTGAGCGGACATATACACTGTATCGTCTAGCCGAGGTGCGATAGCTACATACAGAATAGCAAGCAATAGGGTAATAAGCAGTTCTTTAAGCCTATTGTACAAGTCTATACCGATCCCTACTATTTGTTGTAACCTTCTCGAGTTTTGTGGGCTTTGCTCCAAACCGACCACGTAAAATTATCGCAGGGACGACTGTATACTGCATGTGATGATGAAGTTTATTGAACAGCCCTGCTGTACACACATGCAATGCACACATGCATGCATGTACCGTGATAATACGGTCCATACAGAAATACAAGCATGTAGCAGTTATTCGATACTACATGTGCTGTCACAGTGATCCGGGACAGTTTGAGATACCACCGCCCTTTCTTGACTCTTTGTATGTAGATCTGCATTACGACTCTTTGCGTCAGGGAAACAACTACAACTACATTTGTTCAATGCTTGAATGCCTTGGATTATCATATCTTTGCTATGTGGCCATATATGTACGTATATCTGGAACTCCACTCCCATCCTTGAACGTCTCCAGCTTCTTTGCGTTTGTCAATCGTTTTTACTCTCTCTAAGGATGACCTCCAACCCACTCTGACCAAGGTTTAACCTCTGAAGGCATTTTCCTATCAGGTGAATATTTCTCTAAGCCGCCCTGAGGCATCTTCTTAGCCAACGCTTCGACGAACAACTTGGCCAATCGAGCATTATTGATCAAAGGTAAACCGAAATCAACAGCATTTCGTCTTGCAACATAATCTTCATCCAGTGTATCTCTACCCCTAGATTTAGATAGATTGATGACCATTTGGATATCATGTTCCTCAAACACTTGATGCAACTTTCGTTTATCCTTTGTTGGGAAGAAAATCTTCTTTGCTTTTCGAACATAAGGTCCCATATCGCTTATAGCTCTTTCAACTTCATTGCTCGAGCAGAACAGTTTGAATCCCAAGTTTGATAATCCTTTTGCAACTTCACCAAATTCAGGTCGGTTGACATCTCCTCCGATTAAAACACCTGAATTGGCTTGTGGAATCTTGAACCCTGTGGTCGATAGTAAAGAAGCCCAGTACGCTTCATGTACATCCGCACCGAAAGCAGCGACTTCTCCAGTTGAAGCCATCTCAACTCCCAGGAATGGATCTGCTCCTGCTAATCGTGTCCAAGAGAACTGCGGAACCTTGATGGCGACGTAATCTCTCTTCTGTTGCATCAGATCAACTGGTTCGGGTACATTCTTGTCCAAAATAGCAGCAGTAGCGACATCAATGAAATTGGTTCCCAGGATCTTCGAAACAAAGGGGAAGGACCGGGATGCTCGGAGATTGCACTCGATGACTTTCAAAACAGGAGGTTTCGAAGGGTCCGAGAAACCTTTGCGAATGATTTGCATGTTGAAAGGACCCGAGATCTGGAAGGCATAGGCGACCTTTTCTGCGATCTCCTTCAATCGTGCCATGTCGTCATCCACAAGTGAGAATGGAGGCAGGACCAAGGTAGCATCGCCAGAGTGAACACCTGCATTCTCAACATGCTCAGAGACAGCATGGATCAGAAGTTTACCCTTGTGGGCGACAGCATCTACGTCGATTTCTTGGGCATCATCGATGAACTTGGTGATAACGGCGGGGTACTCTGACGAAACTTCGGCAGCGGCACTGAGAGAGTATAGCAGGTTCGACTCATCCCAAACCACATTCATAGCTGCACCAGAGAGAACGTAAGAAGGTCGAATGAGGACAGGGTATCCGACCTTTTCAGCAAATTCTTTAGCAGCTTCGACAGTAGTAGCTTCAATCCATTCAGGTTGATCGATTTGATGTTGATCCAAGATAGCAGAGAATTTATGTCGATCTTCAGCAGAGTCGATTCGTTCAGGATCCGTTCCGAGAACATTGACACCGGATTCTTTGAGTCGCAGCGCGATATTCTGAGGTAGCTGACCGCCGACAGAAACAACAACACCGGTCGATCCTTCAAGTTCGTAGATATCCATGACTCTCTCCCAACCCAATTCCTCAAAGTACAAACGATCGGCTTCATCGAAATCAGTGGAAACGGTTTCGGGATTGTAGTTGACCATGATGGTCTTTTGACCTTCGGCTCTAATCTTTCGAGCGCAAGTGACAGCGCACCAATCGAATTCGACCGAACTTCCGATACGGTAGACACCCGATCCCAATACCATAGTTCCATGTTCATCGAATTTGACATCATGTTCAGACGCATTGTAGGTAGTATAGAGGTAGTTGGTGTCGGCAGGATATTCAGCAGCGAGTGTATCAATACGCTTTACGAAAGGAGTGATTCCCATTTCCTTTCGTGCGATTCGGACAGCAACTTCAGAAGATCCAACAAGAGTAGCGATTTGCTTATCGGAGAATCCCATTCGCTTGCTCTTCTTCATCATCTGTTCATCGAGTTTTTCTAGTCCACCGATATTCTTCAATTGTCTGTACACCTCGACGATGTTCTCCAATTTAAACAAGAACCACCTGTCGATCTTGGTTAATTCGTAAATTCGTTCGACTGAATAATCCTTGACTAGCATAGCGTAAGCGACTGCGAAAAGGCGAGTATCGGTGGGAACAGAAAGAGCATGATCCAAATCTTCAGGTTGAACATAAGCATCAAATCCAGAGAATCGAGGATCAACCTGTCGAACGGCCTTCTGTAGTGATTCTTCGAAAGTTCGTCCGATAGCCATGACTTCACCAACGGACTTCATGGACGAGCCAACTTCCCGGTTGACATATTGGAACTTTGCCAAATCCCATTTGGGAATCTTGGTAACGATGTAGTCGAGGGATGGTTCGAAGCAGGCGGTGGTCGTTTTGGTAACAGCGTTGGGTAGTTCAGGTAAAGTGTAACCGAGCGCGATCTTAGCAGCGGTATAAGCCAGAGGATATCCAGTAGCTTTGGAAGCCAGAGCGGAAGAACGAGAGAGACGAGCATTCATCTCGATAACCATATACTCTCGGCTGTGCGGGTTGAGAGCATATTGAACATTACATTCACCAACGACACCAACGTGTCGCACAATTTTGATAGCGGCAGTTCGGAGCATGTGGTATTCGTCATCGGTAAGGGTTTGTGATGGTGCGACGACAATGGAGTCGCCGGTGTGAGTACCCAGAGGATCAAAGTTCTCCATGTTACAGCAGATAATTACATCTGGAATAGTGGCAGATCCCAATCAGTTATGGCTATCCTCCATACAGAAAAGCAGCAACCGGACTCACTGTCTGCAGCATCGCGTACGACCTCATACTCGCACTCTTTCCAGCCTTTGAGCGACTTCTCAATCAAGATTTGAGGTGACAAGGACAAGGACTTTGCAGCCAAATCACGCATCTCGTCGGGATTGTTAGCGAATCCTGATCCTAGACCACCGAGGGAGAAGGCAGAACGAGCAATGACAGGATAACCGATAGTAGCAGCCGCTTCGAGAGCATCGTTGACACTTGAGACGGCAGTAGACTGAGCAGCGGGAATATCAATTTCTGCAAAAAATGTCAGAACAGGAATCTCCAGGTTTGGTTCAAGTACGCCGACGTGATATGCTTACCATTCAAAGCCTTGACGAAAAGATCACGATCTTCGGAAACTTCGAGTGTATGGATGGGGGTACCCAATACTTGAACGTTCAATCGATCGAGAATACCCATCTTGTCAAGTTGAACACCAACGTTGAGAGCGGATTGACCACCGAAAGTGAGCAGGATACCATCTGGACGTTCACGTTCGAGAACGTATGCTACATAATCAGCGGTAACGGGAAGGAAGTAGACTTCAGATGCCAAATGATGAGATGTTTGGATGGTAGCGATCTATGGGAGGATTGGTAAGTAAGTATTGTTTTTATCAGAACCTGAAGGATAGAGGTTTGCGAGACTCACATTTGCATTGATGAGAATAGTCTCAATGTTGGACTCTCGGAGCGCCTTGATAGCTTGTGAACCTGTTCACCGGTTGAAAAAGGCAGAAACATGTCAGACGAGGTGTAACCAACGGCACACAAAGGAGGGCGAAGGGAGGAATATGGAGTTGGAAGGTTTAGTCAGTCGCAAATTATCCATGTCCGAAGACGAAAGACATCATTGAGCTTTCACTCTTAGAAAGAACGCAGCGATTGTTCAAACATTTTGTTCATCACACGGAGAAGGGTAGGAGGGGGATGGCGGGCGGGAAGGAAGGAGAGTCTCAGGCAATGATTGAATGTTCACTCCCTTACCTGAGTAGTCGAATTCACCAGCCTGACCGATACTGAGACCACCAGAGCCAACGACGAGGACTTTCTTCACATCCGGTCGAGGGATAAGGGGGAGTGCAGCTTCAGAGAGCTTCCGGGCCAATTCAGATGGAGATTGGAGAGTGCCTGAGGCGAGCTTCTCTTCGAGTCGTCTAGCAGAGCTCGACAGAGAGCGATATGCATTGTAGCCAGTTCGAGCAGACCTGATCGAATTGAGCGAGGTGAAGCGTGTGAGCTTTGTGGAGTAGCTTCGAGCTGCAGTGCTGGTGGTCGCAGCAGCAGTGAGCGTGCGTGCCGCAGTGCAGGACAGCACTCTGGCCGTAGAGGCCTTTGTCAGGTATGCAGCCATGTTTGAGGCTCTGGGGAGAAATAAGAGGTCTCGTCGAAGATTTCGCTCGACGGGCGGATGGGTAAGTCAGCAAGCAAGGGCCGGTGGATTGCGTGCAAGCTAGGCAGGCTGGTTCCAGAGGTGATCTGAGATGTAGTCCTCTCGAGTGTGTTGGCAGTAGTTGAGCCTGTTCAGCGAGGTCAGCGTTCCTGGCTCCCAGCGGTGCGCATAGACGGCAGCCAGGCCAGGGCGAACGAGGCGCAGACGCACCAGTGTCCCGGCACTCACATTCGACGTCTGGTGCAACGGTCTGTCGCTGGTTGCGGGAATCAACGGGTTCGGGGATGGCAGTCTCTGCCCTGCTGCTTTTCTCGCGCGTGCTTTGTTGGCCTGGTGTTGTCCGTGACTACTTGTCGAGTCGGAAAGAGACGGCCACTTGCACAAAAGTCGGCGGGCGGAAAATTACCATGGCGAGGAAGAACTCGATCGTTTTTTTTCCGGGACGAGGAAGAAATACATGGATGCAACTGCCGGTCGATATGGCGGACGTGGAGTATGATGCCTCCTGCAGCGGGATTGTAGCATCAGACTTGTTATTGCAACGGGGTCCATCACTGCAAGCCCCACCGCGCAACTGTGGTCGAAATCCACTTGCAGCAGCCAGTGTCAACTACAAGCAGCAAAGGCATGACTCACTATGTTTCAAAGGTGATTGCGGACACATTCATACATCAGAGTCTAGCACCGGTACGGATTCTATATCGACATGGGGACTCGAAAACAGCACGAATGACCAACTGCCTAGACCATACGTAACTTGTAGATACCCATTTCTAAATCATTGCGGAGAGAAAGAGAGAGCCGATTCCAACTAATAGAAGAGCAAGCCATCCTTCTTCTTGTCCTTGCTGGCAGGGCTAGCGAGGAGCATGTGTTCCTCCTCCTTTGCATCGAGATGGTGAAGAGCTTCGCCTACAGCTCTCAGGACTCTTCCATCTCTCACCCCATCAACGATGGCAGATACACTGCTTCCAATGCTTCGGAGGTGTCTTCCCTCGGCGACATCACCTCGTCTGACATTGACGCCAAATTCGCTTCTAACGGCAGAGTAGACTGCAAAAGTTTGTCCCATGCATTCCTTGGCTCTAGCGACATTATCCTTTCCAGAAGTAGCCTCATAGCGGAGACGGCGATAGAGCTCGGTGCTGGATTCCGTGAGCTCCTTTTGCCATTCCGAAATGCTTTGCAGAGCACGTGCGCCATCCTTGCTGGAAGCCAAGAGCTCGACAACATGGCCGACAAGGTGACGAGCTGCATCGGCAAAGCGTGCGCCAGAGTCCCACGATGGCGTCTCTTCAAGTCGCTTAATGATCGCGGCGAAAGTGACCTTGTTCAAGCTGGTAAGATTTTCGCCAGCAAGGAGGTTGCCAAAGTGTTGCTTGTTAAGTTGTTCCATCAGCTTGCGAAGTTCAGCTTGGAAGGAAAGATCCATGATGCGGAGGTCAATGGCCTGAGTGGCGCAGTAGAGGTGAGTGGAGAGGAGCTAAAAGAACAGGGAGCTGCAGTTAGAATGTGCTTGCTTCCGAGGATAACCAATTTTCATACACTTACAAGAGACAGGACATCAACAGCCTCGAGCGTCTTTCTGGCAGAGATAAGAGCCAGACTGTTCACACTCTGATTGTGCATCTCTGTAGACTGCACATGGGTAGAGACTGGGTTCGCAAGGTAGCCGAGTTCGCTTGTGTAAGCAGCGCTGTGGATATCGAGACCCTTGGTATGGTAGTTGGTAGATGGCTACAAAGAAAAGGGCGAGTCCGGTCAGTTCAGGAAAGGAACGACGAAACGCGACTGAAGAAAGAAACTATGCCCACCTCGTCTCCAGCCAAGCAAGAAGGTAGACCTCGGTTCATTTCGCAGCTGCGAGGGAAATGCATTAGCATACTGTCCTTCTGCGCAAGAGAACATGGTCGCGTACTTGATAAGCTCTGTAATCTGGGCAAACGCAAGTCTGCCGAGATGCTCAAGCACCAAGCGGGTCGCATCCATAGCTTGCGTAACGGCGGTCTAGCATTACGCCGGAAAATCAGCTACTGTCGTCGCGCAAGCAAGTCGCCAAGTAATAGTGCCCCGACTTACAGCTTGGAAATTACCTCCATGAGCAATGCGGGAGTTCTCGACATCCAGAAGAGGATTATCGGTGGTCGAGTTCAGCTCAATCTCAATCTGTCGTCGGGCAAGTTCGAGTGTTTCAAGATTAGGTCCGATCCATTGAGCTGGTTCAAGCACAATAAGCAAGTCAGTCAACAGCATCCTACCGCCATCCAAGCAGATTCTGGATATTTACCCGATGTTCGAAGAGCATAACGGTCTTGGCGCAATACACCAGCATCTTCTTGAAGAGCGACTTCATCTTCGCTGTGTACGGCAAGTTTACTGCCAGCAAGCTATAGATACGTTAAAAATGTCAGCCGGGCGGACTCCAACAATACCTGGCCGGTCTACGAAGAATAAGGTACTTACCAGGTTTCTGACGTTTCTTGCCGCTTCGATTTGACCGGGGTGTGGTCGAGTGACATCGTGGATGAATTCATCGAAGGAACCGACATGTCCAACCACTACCAACGAAAAAAAAAATGTGTCAATTTCCTCTTCTTTTAACGAAATGTGAAGAGACCGAAGTGCACTCACTAGCTTCAACAGTCATGGCAGTGGTGGTTTGAGTGAGGGCCGCCAAGTTCTCGGCGTCATACAAAGCCAATGCACCGGCGGAAGCAGAGAAAGCAGTTCCATTGACGAGGCCGAGACCTTCTTTAGGTCCTAGAACAATCTTCTCCAATTTGTATTTGGCGATTGCTTCTTCAGCTAGAAGAATGGATTTGGTAGAGGTTTCGAAGACTTTGATGTCTGGGTGTCCACAGATCGCTCCGGCTACGTAAGAAAGCTGCAGAGCGGAAATAAGTCAATGTCCGGCTGGTGAACCAGTGAATCATGGCACACATACAGGTGACAAGTCGCCCGATGCAGAGATGGAGCCGCGGAGAGGGACGCAGGGGACAAGGCCGTTGTTGAGGAAGTTCAAGAGTGCTTGGAGTACCTTCCATCGTACGCCCGAGTGACCTCGAACGAGCGAATTGACACGGATCAGAATAGCACCTCGGACGATTGGGATAGGCATAGCATGCAGAAGCCTGGGGACATTATTGTTGTGAGATGTCAGTTGCCGGCAACAGTTTGCAGAAGGGAAGTGCCAGTTATCACATACATCTGCTCGTAGGTGGCAGAAGTTGGGAGGAAGCCACATAGTTGATGTTCGAGGAGAGACACTTGGAGTGCCATCCAGTCCCCAGTCCTGTGCATAGATTATAAGTTTGGATCCGAGTGCACGCCATGCAAGAGATAGACTTATTGTATCTGCACTTCCTCCGAAGCCTGTGTGGATAGAAAAGGAGTGTGTCAGTGGCCGGAAGTAGAGCTGCCAAGCAAGTCACGCTGAACTCACCCGTTGTCACACCATAGATGGACATGTGCTTCTTGCTGCAGAGGCAGGGGGTGCGATGGTCAGCCTCCAAGTGTGGATCTCGCGGTCTAATAGCCGGTCCTACCTCTCTAGGAACGCCACCGAGGCATCCACCCGATCACGCACTGTCTTGGAGGTCGACGCCTGTGCCTGGACATTGTGACGGGCTACGGCGACGACGTCTGCGACCGATAGAGAGTGTCCATCGACGACGGCGACTGCATTGCTGCCGCTGCCTTTGAGTTCCTGCACCCGGGAATAGGTCGCATAGGGTTGGCTGTAAAGGGCGAGTTAGCAAGAACACGTGCCGGCACTATGTCACGCGCATGCTCGACTTGCATGTTCGATCTGCCGTGACCGTTAGTAACCATGGTAGACAGCTGTGTGAGGGTGTTGGAGGATGGTGGCTGTGAACAAGGTAATGTGGCAGAGTGTTCGTTGTGTAGATGAGAAAGCAAAGGAAAGAAACGAGAGAAAGCGATGCCTGCAAAATGGATGCTCGCCGAGCGCCAGAAGAAAGAAATGAAAAAAGTCCGGCGGCTGATGATGGCTGTCCAGCTGACTTCTGGCGGGAAATGCAGAGGTCACGCTTTGTCGCTCTCTGCACTGCGATCCACGTGCACCGCGTGCTGTCCGCCGTTACTACTTATCTCTGCGTGTCCTGCTGGTCCGCTTAAACACTTCTCACCGCCCATCTGCAGGCCAGCTGCAGGCGTGATCCAGTCACCTGACCTGGGCTGCAGGCTGTGGCGCCGCAAATTCCTGATAAGAAAGGCGGCGCTCAGAGATTTCCGCTGCGTCAAGGGCGGTGCGAAGTGTCCCGTACATCATTTCTAACGGCACAGGATTGCCGGCCTCATCCGCGAACTTTGAAGAGGCCCCAGAGCTGCATCACGGGCCTTGGAAGTCCGTTGATGTCAAGCCGGTAACAGCATCACGTGATTGCAGAGGGTCACGGGACCTCATCAACATGATGAAACGCCGGAAATGAAACTTTGTGGAAATGAATGCACGTTGATCACGTTATACGGAAGAGGAAGGATTTGCAGTTCTTGCAAGGAGTGGACCGCTTCTCGGAGGCCGGAACGATAAACAAAGAATACATGGCGGCTGAGCAGGCGTACTTTCTTGCGATCGCCAACCACATCCGCGTTGATCATTTGACACGCAAATCATTCTGAATACCTTTGTTTGTCATACTACAACTTCAGCAGGCGTTTCGCATCTATTGGTAACTGACTGTCACGTATTTCCTGTAGTAGTTATAATGTATCTTTGCATGTCTCTGGTAGTAGTATGATGGGCTAACTCAGTCGAATGCCGACAGAATGTGCCAAGGTTCACGGAGCAGGTAATGATGACCTTAGCACTCAGGCCCGGACTCTCTCAGACTGGCGCACTGCAAGAAAGGCTCCGAGTTTCTGCCGAGTCCAAAAGATAATACTGTTGATGATGCTCTTGTGTAAGCAGGTATCAAAGTGCAAATCAAATCGGGCTCATGCAATACCGCTTGTCAGTTGTAGTACGTTGTAGAGATGTGATGTTGTTTTATTGACATGACTCTCTGGCTAATGACTAGACTGATACACTATCAACAATATTACTAAACAGCGCGTCAAGACAACCACCCTAACACCTTCCTCTTTCGCACGTGGTACGGAAGAAGAAGCATGCAAACCCTTATACGATCTGATTATTCTGAACTATATTGTACCATTGAGGAGATCATGCTTCGCATGACGATAAGCTAAAGAACACGCGAATGCATTGATGCATGAGAAACGTTTCCGTGCGATTTTTTTTGGCTTGCCTGCTTGCGGCACATACAAAGGAAACCTTCGTCTTGCCCGTATTTACAAGAGGTAGACGTAGTATGGATTCTGCTTGTCTGTTTGATCTTCAAGGGCAGCTTCACCGTGAACTTCCTCACCGGTGGTCTCAACCCACTTGCGGTCCATAGAGTGATCAATGACCTTGGCGGGTAGGCCGAGGGCGACACGTTGCTTCTCCTTCTTCCTGTTCAGGTACATGATGTTGAAGATTTGGAGAGCGTAGGTAGCGGCACAGATGCAGAAGATGGTCATGATACCTTGCATGGCTGGTGTGTAGTTGGGCTTGTCCTTGGCATTGAACAGGTATGGAGCGACAATGTTTCCAACGGCTGAACTCGCGTTGAAGCTGGTGTAGTAAGTAGTCTTCTTAGACTGTCCAGCAACGCATCCACCCATCCAGGCGAGAATGAGAGCTGTTGGGAAAGCGCAAAAACGTCAGAAACTCATCTTTACCAATTGAGCTGGGAATTTTCGTGACTCACGATTCATGGCGAAGAGGAAAGCGCAGAGATAGTAGCCGAGGAGTAGTGGTCCCTGATTCGCCTTGATCTTGGGGAGAGCGTAAAGGAGAGCAACACCGACAATGACAGGGATTGTGAAGGCGAAGAGGATGGCGCCCTTGTAAGCGTAGCGGACAGCGAGCCACGATGCAAGGATGATCATGGCGAATTGTAGGAAACCGAAAGGCATGTTGAGGAGAACAGCTTGATCAGCGGTGAAACCGACAAGTTCCTGGAGAATGATGGGTCCGAAAACGTTGGTGGTGGCTGCACCGGCATTGACGCAGAATGTAGCGAGGAGGAAAAGGTAGAGCTTTGGCTCCATAAAGGCCTCGATGGACTGTTGGAACTTGAATTTTTGCGAGACGATACCCTGCTGGTTGGCCTTGAGACGCTCAACAGCCTTGAGACGGTCTTCGGGTGTAAGGAATCTAGCAGTGCCAGGGCTGTCCGGAACAAGCCACCAGGCGGCAACACCCACGATGACGGTGATGATACCGAAGAAGAGATAGATGATCTGGTAGACATGGAGCTTGCTGTTGGGGATACGAGCGAGACCATAGCAGACGGCGGAGCAGAAGATAGTAGCGAGACCGTTGGTGCCGTACCAGCAGGCAACGCGGAGAGGCTGCTCTGTTCGACGGTAGAAGGAAATAGTAATGACGGAGAACAGGGGAATAGCGGCAGCCTCGAACCAACCGAGAAGGAAACGGCATGCAGCTAGTCCAGCAAAGGAGGTCGAGCCAGCCATACCGAGGAGGGAACCGGCCCAGAGGATAACAATGGCAGTCATGAAAACGTGATATTTCATCTTGACGATGAGGAAAGCGGCCAAAGGTTGAGCAGCCAATTGAGCGTAGTAGCCGATTGCACCGATGGTACTATATTGGTTCCCGACCAGGTTTGCATCACGCCTTAGACCGTAGACGGCGGACAGACCGATAATTGTCTTGTCCTGTATGGTGGAGCCAGGCGGTTAGCTAAGTATTCTGGCAGGTGCTGATATGACAGCACAATTTACAGCGACTTACGGCAATTTGCAGGAAGTACACAACCATGAGGAAGGGAAGGACGTAAAGATCGGTCTTCTTTCGGATTCGGTCATTCTAAATCCCGTTGTAAAATGTCAGCGCCAGCGTAGGAGGATGTGTTGCTCCTGGTTCAACTTACATCTTCGCTTGTGCAGATAACACCTGTAGACGCGCCATGTAGGGATCCCTTCTCAACGGCTACTGGGTCATCCAGCCGGGAATCAGAAATCTTGTTGTCATTGTCAATGCCTAGCTCGGCGACGTTGCTGGCCATCTTGAGAAAGTGTCGAGGGAGTATGTTCTGCTGTTGGGTACGCCTCGATGGCTGTCCAGAAGGTGCTTGAGGAAAGCCTGTCTGAGAGGCGAGGTGCAGAGGAGAGATGAGATGAGGAAAGCTGGGGGAAAGAAGAGATGGGCCTCCTCGACCTAGATCTAAATATCTGGGGCGGTCTATCTGCAGCAGCGGCTACCTGCGGTCCAAAAGACCAGCGGCTATGGAGCGCCGCCAACGGAAAGCGGGGGAAGGACGAATTTTAGATCGAGCCCTTTGCCGCCAAAAGTCAGAAGAGCACGGCGGAAATTTCCCCGCGAACAGGCTACCTGCCTGGGTCGGAGCTCCGATCGCTCAGGCCTGCCTGCGCCCCGGTAATCCGGCTCGCCGGCGTGTAAAAAGAACCGCAGGTGGCGGCCTGCGAAGGCTAATCCTTGGCGCACGCTGACGGTGGCAATCCAGAATGAGCAGGCCAGCAATTGCCGCTGTTAAGCGGGACTGTCACATCATCGCAAGGGGGGCGGCAACCCACACAGAATTGCGAAGTGGCGATCTTTGCAAGTATAATGATTGATGGGCCTTAACAACCTGCTTGCCGTCTGCCAAGCGGGTAGACAACCGTTACTCTCTCGCATTGTCTGTCCTTCGCTAAACGGGTTTCGAAGGCTTCAACAAGAACCTCCTTCAGCGCGACTGATGTGGCGACGTGTATCGGTGTCAGAATCTCGAAGCCGAATCAGCAGGGTGTAGTTGCAGAGAGCCACCACAGCAATGATGGTGTGTTTCTGACCGGTGAAATATGAACCAAGCTGCACTGCTGCGCCTGCCCACATTTGAGCGATCTTACTGTGGGTCAGTTATCGGTAACTTGGGCTACCTCAATCCAGGTATATGATAGCCGCTTCACCAAAGCTTTACTCGAAATGTAGTATTAGTACCGGTATGAAGATCATTTCTACATTTCTGTAATGAGCCGAAGTCGTCAACGGCCCACGATGGATGCTAGAATGCCCCAAATAGTTTTACAGCCAACTGTCTGCTCAAATACCTGGGGTCTGGGTGAAGGATAACGAAGATCTGCACGTCCTCTTAGCCCTTCAGGGGGATTTTCAGCGGTCTACACAATGTCATTTCGAACCACCATCCACTTGCTTGTTTGTCTAAGTCACAGAAAGTGCTGAAACAGACCGTGTATACATATGATGCCATCATACAGCATGTTTGCGGTTAGCGATGCAGTTCCCACCGATGCGCAGGTGGACACATGACCGTATCCATATAAGGTTTCTTTTGTTCAAGTACGGGTGTCAAAGATGAGTGGCGAACGGTAAGCGTCGAGAAAGCAGTATCTGGTTACGAGCGTTGAAGATCTGGTTGGGGCCTACGCAGCACGGTTAGCTGCAACCAGTAGATTATCCACAGCCGGAGTCCGTGACTGATGCCGGTTCTCCGAAGGGCTCTCTAAAAGCCTTGCGCAGAGACTTGATATTCCATTATTCGATTGTTAGGCTATCACTCCGAATTCCAATCCCCGATACCCGGTAAACTGGCGAGAAATCTGTAGTCCTGGATTGTCTTGTTCCTAGATGCAGTAGCTGCACATAGCAGGACAAGAATGCTGTCGCGGATATCGAGAGGTGACCAGGCCTTGTCCAACCATACTACCAAAGTTGCTGAGTGAATATGAGCAATGCCGCCGTGATTCGCCACAGCGCACCTCCTGTTTCAAGCGTAGCATTCGTGCAACCCACACGTTGCTCACGATTCTACTGGAGGTAACATCTTCAGACCAATGTAGTGTGGTCCATCATGCCGTCTACTGGCAGCTCAGAAGCGACGCCCACGTACACCTGCGGGCGCTGTCGTCAGCCTCTTATCGTCCGTGTAACGGCAGCACTTGCATCGCAGCTCGCAGCCCAGAACATCGGCGAATCTCAGTATGACCTCCTGGCATCTCAGATAACATCTCACGTATCGCAAGGAGATAGGGCTCTTGATCCCGGCCTTGAAGCTATCTTGCAAAACGAAGGCGGTCCGCTGATTTCCCGTAAGGTCGTGGATGGCGCAAGCATTGTGGGCACAAAACATGGGAGCGCCTTGCAGAGCTACTTCGACACGCTCGGCGCGCAGTCAGAAGCAGACCACCCGCTATGTACGGAATGCGCTAAAACATGGTTCGCACATATGTCCGAGGTGGTTGAAGAGCAAAGACAGACGCGGGAGCTCCTGGTTCAATACGAGAAGGATGTCGAAGCTCGCAAAGCTGAACTAGACGAGCGCAACGAGTGGCTACAGAAGGATACTGCCAGCCTAGAGAAGGAAGAGGAAGCACTCAAGGCTCAGCTACTGCAGATGGAGGCGCAAAAGATGGACCTGGATAAGGAGCTACGCGAGCTGGACGAGGAGGAAAGGGCCCTCGAGTTAGAGGAAAAGGAGTGCGTAGCGCCGTTCTGATTGTTGTTCTGTTTCGACGTCCCTGACTGAGTGACGCATGGTATCACAAGATTCTGGCAAGCCCATTCAAGCTACCTTGCAGAGTACCATTTTCAAGTCGAAACCTCCCGCTCATTGCTACAGTCATATTCATCGGCATTGAATACTCTAGAGAAGCTTCAGAAGACCAATGTCTATGCAGATGCATTTAACATAGGTCACGACGGCGGTCTAGCTACCATCAATGGTCTCCGATTCGGTCGTCTACCCGCTGTACAAGTGGAATGGGGCGAAATAAATGCAGCGTGGGGATGTACGCTGTTGCTTTTAAAGACTATAGCAAGGAAGTTGTCATATGAGATTTCGGGTTATCGCCTCATCCCGATGGGCAGCTTTAGCAAGATTGAAAAGATGCCCGCCTCTGGAGAGAAGCCATCTACTCTGGAACTGTGAGTGCGGCGGCTCAATCGTGCTTATTTTGCCTGACCTTTCTCAAACACCAGCTATGGCTCGGGCGACTGGGCTCTCGGAAGATTGCTGCAGAACAGACGATTCGACAGCGCGATGGTAGCGTTTCTTGAATGTCTTCGCCAGGTCATTGAATATGCCGAGGACAGAGCACATGAAGAGGGCTTCGATCTTCGTATACCGCATCAGTAAGTTTGTGCTGTCAGGTACAACCCTCCTTCCGCATGCATCAGCTAACTTTATGGCAGAGTACACAAAGACAAGATCGGAGAAGTCAGCATTCGGCTCGGCAATAGCGACGAAACATGGACGAGAGCCCTGCGCCATGTTTTGTTAGATTTGAAAATACTTCTGGCAGATGCTGTGCGGTAAAGAGCATATCTTTGCACTGCTTGGACCCAACGCGCTCTGCTGGATATTTCTGTCACCCAGTCCGCCGGCTAGGATAGCATCGTGATTGCTTCCTTGAACCCCTCCGCTGTTGAGACTAAAGAATGAGATTGCGAAATGTATGAGATGTTGTATGTTCCCTCGCGGAGCTGTCAAGGACTGGAAGTGCAGCTCTCACGATCGCTGGCCGGCACTACAAAGAAACGGAGAGGAATGGTTCACTGAGTGATGACTTTGATGGTCGATGGACATGAGATGATACAAACAATAACCATGTATTGTGAGTTCCGACCTTAGTGAATGGTCAAGTTGTCTGGTCTTTTTGTAGGATTACCGCCGCCATTATCATCGGACAATAGCAGTGCTTGTTGCGAGCGAGAGCTAGAATGCCAGCGCTTACGTAGGACACGTGTTTCAGCTCTCTACAGGCAAATTCATATACAATCCGAGATGTTCAAAATCATATGTGTTTCATTTGCCCTCGTGCGCCCGCTACATAGACTCAGACCATATAGCCAAGCCCGATAGATTTAAAGCTAGTCCAAAACAAAACCCAGGCTCAAACTCAAACTAAAACCAAAACAAGTGAAGGGCTATGCACGAGGGAACATAGTGGCAAGCATCACGTCCACTCTATAATCCCACCATTTCCAGATCGCATCCACCCGAGGGGCTCTAGCTGCAGAAGGAAATTGTTCCTCCCACCTAACTTCCACCAGACAGCAGACCACAGCAACTCACCTCCAAGTCTTCCCACAGTGTGTGCGGATCCTCCTCCGACCACCGTCCGGGCTGATGGAAATTAGGGACGTGAAAAGATGCCGTGAGAAGGGAGACGATTCCAACGATCAAGAGCTTGAATCTCGGAAGATCAGCATCTGCCGGCAGAGGAAGAAAGGAGGATCAGAGGAGAATGCGGCAGGCTATGCTTTACAGAAACAAGGGGATCTAAGGCGACGAGCTGAGCAAGATGAGGAGTCGGGCTTTGATCGATTTTTGAGCGTGCTAGCTGGTTCGAGCGAGAGTCCAGTGAGAATCCAGTAAGAGCCCAGGTCCAGTGCGGCCGAAGTACGTTCGAGTCGTGGTCCAACTGCACGTGTCTACAGCTGGACCACGACTCGGCGATCAAGATGCAATGAAGTCAAGGTTAGCGAACTGCAATCCGGTTATGTATACGAAGGGGACCGCTAACTCACCTTCCTTGGACATCAGTTGCTTATCTCTATCCCAGATATACAATGAATGACCATGCCAGTGTTGGTGCTTGCGGTTCCGCCAGATCGATCTTCCGTTGTTGTTTTGCGGATTCCTGGTCCATGCTCATCATTGTGCTCGCCAGCCAGCCTGATCACCTCGCCTCTGAGCATGCCCGCTCGACATCCCTTCCCCTTCCCCTCCATTCCACCTTAGCCGACGAAGCATCTCCTCCCAGAGATCTATTTCCTCGTCTCCCAACCCTGGCTGTGTTTCTTCCCATCATGCCTAGACGTGGAAGAAGGAAGGACCCGAAGCACGACTGCTTCGTACATGAAGGTAGAGCGCATAGGACTGTCGACCAGCTTCTTTCAGGCTAGGCAGGAGATTCCATCGAGTTTCTGTGACCTAGAAACAGGAAGAAGAATAGCGCTCAGTGGGCTTGAAGAAAGGAAGAAAAGATCATAAACTATAAAAAAACAGAAATAGATGGATAGATAGTTTTGAGGAGGACCTGTCAGGAGGAGAAGAGTCTGAGTACCTTCGGAGCTAGGGAATAGACGGCTATCCCGACCGCTGGTACGGCGAGCCATTTGAGTGTGCCGACTATCTGGCTCGTGCCTTCGTGTTCCTCACCCTCCCGACAGATTCTGTCCTCCTCGCATTGTACAGTCCCTATAGTGTCATGTTGTACACATTTCTTATGCCAAGCCGGATCGAAGTCAAAATAAGCAGACCGTGGAGGAGGTGGCGGAAATCGATATTTGGGTTTTGCTGTTTGTGGGGTCGCTGGCATTGGTGCGGAAGTTGACATAGCAGGAGCTTGTCGAACCCAGTCATGTTCGTTCACTGAAAAGTGAGTCTTCATGTAGTTGTCGTTGTGAACCGCAGGTGTAGGCTTGTATGGCACGCCGTGAAGCCATGGGCGAGACGGCGCCTCTTCTGTAACGTTCATGAATGCTGGAGTAAATATGGGGAGTCTGGAGAATGGAGCTTGTGGAGCAGAGTGAGCCTCATGGCGCTGCTGTTGCTGGGAGTAAGTCTGCTGCTGCCAATATTGCAGCTGCTGTTCTTGGAGATACCTCTCCTGCTGCCGCTGGAACCTGCGCTGCTGCTCTTGAACAAAAGTCTCCTGCTGCTGCCGTTGGAAGCAGTACTGTTGCGCCTGGAGGTCTGTCTCCTTCTGCCGCTGCTGTTCCTGGAAATATCTCTCCTGCTGCTGCTCCTGGAACCAGCGGCGCTGTTCTTGGACAAAAGTGTCCTGCTGCTGCCATTGGTGCCAGTGCTGTTGCGCCTGGAAGTAAGCCTCCTGCTCCTGCTCCTGCTGTTGCTGTTGGAAGAAGTGATGTTGCTGCTGCTGGAAACAGCTCTGCTGATGCTGCTCTCGCCAATTGGTCTCGTGCTGCTGCTGCTGCTGCTGCTGGAAGTGCTTGTGCTGCTCCTGCTGCTGCTCCGGAGTGTTTGCAAAGAAGGACGGGTGTTCTTCGGCTTGAAAGCTATCGTCTTCTTCCATCGTCGCGTCGCTATCGTCGTCCACCGCCATGTCGACGTCTTCGACCTCGTCCTGCTGCTCCTCGTAGCCAGGCATATTTCATCGGCGTTGTGTCCGGGCACTTCCTCTTCGTCTGGCATCATATCGACGTCTGGTAAGGCCTCCTCTGCATCGGCCTCCATGGCAGCACCGTCGAAGTCCTCTGCGTGTCCGGCCGGTCTGCCGTACGCTCTTCCCCCTTCTTCTTCTTCTTCTTCTTCGTCTTCTTCTGCTCCTACTTCTTCTTCTTCTTCGGAGTCATCGTCATCCTGCCAGCTGTGATGCCCGGATGCTTCGCTATCTACCTCTGACCATTGCCCCTCATATTCATCACCATCGCCGACATACGATGGTTCACTACCGGCATCTGTTCCCTCAAATGCGTCTTCAGCAAAGTTTGGGTCACCAGCTGCGTCTGCATCGTTCGCCAAATACTCCTCTATCTCCGATGCATCGGATGTGCTGATGTCCGAGAGCTCACTCTCATCCGACCCCTCTTGCGATGAATCGGCTTCGCTGTCTGCAGGAGTTTCGACCGCCCAGGGATCCTGGCGGTCCTGGGGAAGATGAGCACGGTTCTGCGCCTGTCTCTCCAGCTCAACCTGAGCTTGTACTTGGGCTGCGTGTGCTCGCAGGTACCACGGAGGGGCAGGGACGACTACCTTCTGAGGCGCCGGCTGAGCCGGCTGCTGAGGTTGGTATGCTGCTGCAGGGGTGGGGTCATGGTTGGATGAGGGAGACTGAGGTCTGAGGTCGTAGGGTCTGAACCTGTAAACTGTTCCATGCAAAAGTATAGGGAACTATGTCAGCTGTTGAGATGCATGGCTCAACTGGACTCCATGGTCATTTCACACGCACTGGCTCGCCGAGCGGCTGCATCTCGATGGGGAAAGCACATGGTGAATTCGAAGGATGGAGGTTGTGGGATTGAATTGCTTGGGTTGCGGTTGATTGGGACGCTGTTCCTATGCCTTGAGCTATAAGAAAAGCGTGGTTGTGTGGGGGTGTGGAGGTGTGGGTGGAAGGGTGGGTGGAAGCAGAGCAGGGATTGCCGGTGCGCGCAGGACGGCCACGTCCGGCTCAGGAGGTGTCAGTGTTCTCCGCAATCGCCTAGGCAATGGTCTGTGTAGTCTACTCCGTTTGCCGGACAGCTCAGCACCTGATCAGGCCGTTCTAGCCGGGTCGCCTCCTATTACTTCGCCGACACCTATGTCCGCTCACCAGAGACACTTCGCAAAGGTAGTACGAGGCGATGCAGGGCGCCACTTCAGCCAAACAAGCCTGCTGTCGAACATCGGTATTTTGCATTGCAACGCTGGGATTGGCCGACGGACAGCGGACAGTCGCATCACATGTCCACTCTCCCCATTCATTCATTCATCGCATCTGCAGACCTCGTAGCCAAAGGCGGTCGTGTGTTTATTCAGTCATTCAGCCATGCAGTCATACTATCTTTTCACTTCGCCGTGCCAGTCGATGGTGTTTCCCATGTCGACAGCCCTTTCGTTCGGCCGAGATGGTCTTCGCGCGTCTTCTTGCCCTCCCCGCATGCGGCCCGGGAAGCCGCTGTACAGTAGGTGAGCCCGCATCCTTTGCGGTCGTGCTCGAAAGGAAATTCTAGTTCCGTGTGGCTCGATATATTGCATAGACTCTTATCGTGTTTGTCGACAGGTGACCAGGCGCGTACATGAGCGGCTTCTGGGAATTCCCGCGTGAGTGCAAATATGGCAGTCAAGCTGCGGAGTTCACTCCGGCGATCTTGTCCCCGATCGCCCGCATACCGACTTGAAACCTATCATAGCACATCACCCTTCAATTCCTTGCCTGTGCAGGTTATTGCGAGTAAGGGAACAATCAATACAACAGCTGCTGCCGGTTGAGTCTGTGCTTATTGCAAGCATCGCTACAGCGGTCTTAGATGGTGTATACATGTATACTGTGTACCATCCGACATGATACCATTATCATTTGCCCTTGAAGGCATCTACAGATGATGGCAAATTAGGATGGCGTCGGCCACAACCGGGACATCGATCAGGCTTGTCAATCTGGTATATTAGATCATCTGGCGGATACCGTCTATGGAGAATTGTCCGCCAACTCTGCAATCGAGATTACAAACTGCCCAATGCCTCTTTGTATGCATTCTTGGCCTCCTCAATCGCCTGTTGAACCTTCGACACCTCAGTGCCAACGCCTGAACAGCCCTCGTCTTTGCCGCCTCCCCGACCCCCGACTACGTTCGATACCTTTGCCATCCACTGCTTGCACGAGAAGGTCTTGCTAATATCCGTCTTGGGTAGCAGATTCACATGCGTGACCTTACCTTCAGCCTTATCCACGCTGAACAAGTACGTGGCTCTTTGGTGTTGTTTCGCAATATGCTGGGTCGCAGCTTGTAAAGCCTTTTGTGGAGTGCCTTCAATCTCTAAAACGCAAACTCGCGCATTCGGGTTTTCGGTGAAGAAGGCGTTAACGGCATCTACTGCTTTCTTGGTACTTGCCTTTTCCAAAGCTTTAGTTTCTTCCAGAATTCCGCGCGTAACCTTTTCATGAGCCTCCCTTAGCTTGACCTTCTGCACTTGCGATATTTCCTTGCTGTTCAGGGACTACAGCGGGACGAGTCACATCAGCTATTGCTATTGAACGGGCACTGGCTAAACACGAAAGGCACGTACCGTCAAGTAGCTCTTTGCAGCTTTCTCCTTTTCCTTGCCTTTCAGAGTCTTGATGTGTTCGAGCTCTTCGGCGGCTTCCTTGGCAAGATCGTTGGCGTCACGGGCTTTGGTGCCGGTCAGTGCAGTGACTCGTCGGATGCCCTTCGCAATGCCCAGCTCCTCGGTGACGACAAAGTGTTTTATGTCACCCGTACGAGCGACATGCCTAGCAGAGAGGTAAGCTTGTAGCCCAGCCGGTCATGGGTGTAGCGACTCACGTTCCACCACAGAATTCTACGCTTGTGCCGCGCCATTTCGGGTTTTCAATATCGCTCGCAATTTCATCTATGGGGAACTCTAGCGCAACGACTCGTACAGGATCCGGATACGCTTCTCCAAATACCGCACGTAAGCCGGGTATAAGATGAGCGTCTTTGAGGGATAAGTCCTTTGCGAATACTCCGACATCCTTCTGAATCCACTGATCGCAGATGGCTTCGATCCGTTCTAGCTCTGGCATTGTTACGGGACCTTTGTGCGAGAAATCGAACCGTAGCTTCGTTTCTGCCACTAAGGAACCCTTCTGGTCAATATGATCGCCGAGGACTTCCCTCAAACCGAAATTGAGGATATGAGTAGCAGTATGGTTGCTTCGAATAGGGGCTCGGCGTAGCTAGGGTGGATCGTCAGAGTCTGGAATATACACAAGTACAAAGGGTCTCAGACTTACCTCCTCATATGTGCAGATGACTTCATCATTGAGCTTAAGCTGGCCTTCCTTCAGCGTACCGATATGTAGAACGTAGCCATTGAAGACCTGCACATCTTCAACGTCGAACTCTGCCTTGCCATCAATGCTGATCAATCCGGTATCGCCTTCCTGACCTCCAGATTCAGCGTAGAAGCAGGTCCGATCTAGAACTAGTCCGAAAGGCGCTCCAGGGGCAATGTTGTCGGTAGAATCATGGAATGCACGAGAGTGATAAATGGCTTTAATGTTGGCAGCAATATTCTCCCGACCATATTTGGCCATATCATCTGTCTTAGGGACGTCGACATTCTTTTCCAAAGCCGAGATGTCGTGAACATCTAACCGGACGATATCTCCGTCGGCTTTTTTGGCGACACCTTTACTTGCTTCTTTGCTTGCTTCCTGGGCAGTCTTGAACTCTTCCTGATTGATCTTCAGACCGGCTTCTTCTGCCATGATCTCTGTCAAATCGACAGGGAAGCCGAATGTGTCATAGAGACGCCAAACATCCTTTCCGTTCAAGGTGTCCTTCGATGCTTTTCTGGCAGCGCTCGCATACTCCTCGAAGAGCTTTTCACCACGATCCAAAGTTCGCGAGAATGACTCTTCTTCCTCGTCAAGAATCATCTTGATCTCATCGACATTCTTGGTGATCTCGGGAAAGAAGGCGCCCTTTTGAATCGAAAAAGTTAGCCTGACACTCCTCATCTTGACCAGCGTGCTAACTCACCATCTGATCAATAAGAGTGGGCATGAGACTCGAGAAGAAACTTCCGATGGCTACACCGAACTTCTTGCGGACGTAGCGCGAACCACGGCGTAAGATTCGACGCAATACATAACCTCTGCCAACATTGCTTGGCACACCGCCATCCGCGAGCGCGAAGACAAGCGTTCGAACATGATCTGCGACGACTCTGTAGGCAGTATCAATACCGTCCACATCCTCAGCACCGAGCTTGCCGGCATATTCGCGTGCTCCTGTAAGTTCCTGAATTCTTTTGAAGAGGGGTTGGAATACGTCGGTATCGTAGTTCGATGGCTTATCTTGCAAGACTGACACCAAGCGCTCGAAACCCATTCCTGTATCGATGTGCTTGTTCGGGAGCTCCTTCAAACTTGCGTCGCTCTCTCGATTGAATTGCATGAAGACGAGATTCCAGACTTCAATTACATCGGGGTCGTCTTGATTAACAAGACTAGCAGCATTTCTTCCGCCAATTCGGTCGTAATGGATTTCTGAACAAGGACCGCACGGGCCAGTTGCTCCCATTTCTGTTGTAAAAGCCGTCACATACGATGTCAGATACCTATTGGTGGGCTAGACAAGAGACTAACCCCAGAAGTTGTCCTTTGCGTTTCCCGGAAGAATGTGATCCTCAGGTACGCCAATATCGAGCCATAGTTGCTTGGCTTCGATATCTGCTTCCAGCCCTTGCTTCGCGTCGCCTTCGAAGTATGTCACGTAAAGGCGGTCTGGCGAAAGCCCGTAGACTTCGGTAAGTAGTTTCCAGGCTGTTGCGATGGCTTCTTTCTGTGTATCAATAGCTTTTCAGCGTAGTGAACAGAAAATGGTAGATGTCGCCACTGACTTTGAAGTAGTCGCCGAAGGACCAGTTACCCAACATCTCGAAGCTAGGGCGGAACAGTCAGACGTATACAATGAGCTTGCAAGCGATTTTACTCACAAAGTATGATGATAGGTATCTTTGCCAACGTCGTCCAAGTCTTGAGGAGCCAAATCCTGCAGTGAGCGACTGTCCGTATTTGCTGAAGAGAACGCCACCTACCATTGTGCTTGCCTCCAGCTCGAATACACTTCTGCGAGTTTGCGGCCCTCTTGAGCTTCCCAAAATCTGTATTTGTATCGGCCGTACCGAGGAATAAAGGCTTGTACTGGAACGATGCAATTGTCCCGCGGGAAGCAGTGGAACATTTGGGTCAGCAAGCTCTCGAGTCATCCAAGGGCAGACTGGGCACAGGAGCCAACAGCGGCCTGAACAGGCTTGTCAGACAGCTATATAGTACTGGCGGCTCACCTGAACCATTCCCGAATTCACGAAGAGCAGCGTAGGGTCTTCATAGGGAATGACCTTCGCACTAGGCACAAATGTATGTCCATGCTCTTTCGTAAAATAATCGATGAACGTCTTGCGGACAGTAACGGCATCCCACTTGGTTGTCGCTGTGGACATTGTTCTGGCGCTCCTTTGAACTGCGCGAGTGCACAGTCTCAGGAGAATGGTGCTGGAAATAATGCCTATCGAGCTTTCTCGTCCTCGATCACGTTAGTGGTGCAAAGGCAAAAGTGAGACTTCGCAAGAAGCGCAGCTTGTCTCTGCAAGACACCTCACATTGACTCATTCGCACACATGAGCCCTCTCAAGTCTCGTGGTATATTTGGCAAACTGGGTCGATACAGGCTGCATTCTGACGCTCGGCAAAGGCCACCGGCGACTGACTAGTTGGCGGGTAGCTTTCCAAGTTCTACACTTTCAGCGTATCTTCCCCATACTTCGTTCAGACTTGCTACCTGTCGAGCAGTACTGGGCCAGTCATGGCCGAATTTGATCTCTGGTGACATATAGGCCGCTGCACTTAGCATCAACTGCCGCCAGCCGAACATCCGGGCTACACTTACTCTTAAGCTTTCTTCTTTGCTCTGACAGAACAGGCATCAAGCCTAGTGCAGATCTCCTGTCAATCGCGGCTGTCAGAAAAATGGCATTGCTACATCCTCTCCTGAATCGTCCCGACTTACCACACCATGAAATCATACCCCGACGCGTCTTTCTTGTTGAACTGCAGCGTTTCGAGCTTTGACAAAGGTCTGAAGAGCGTTGCGGGCTGATATACGGGTAGGTTTCCCGGCTCGATGGACAGATGATTCAGATTGACGCAATGAGCGAATGCCCTGTCGAAGAGACTTGTTGGAGCACGTCCACCCGGAATCCACGCCTCTCCTCTCCCATGCCATCCCGCCTCCCCGTCAGTATCCCTTGTATCGGGTTCTACGATTTGATTCCCTATCAACGTTAAGCTGAGGAGACTCTGACCATGCTCCATTAGCACCTGACATAGATCGCGGAGTTGAAGACTCCCAACCGTGCATAGAGACAGATGAGTGAGATGATGGAATGCACCTTCGAGCATATGGTATAATCGACCAGCAAGTCGTACTTTCTCTAAAGAAACGTTTCTCAGGGGGCACAGAGCTGAGATCCGTGCGCCTGCACTCTCTCGGCGATTGGCATAGGTGGTGGGATCGTCGACCCTCACCACTAGTCTTGCTAGACGAAGCTCGAGAAGGCTCGGCCAGTCTCCGAAAAGCGATCGTGGGCCGTGCGTACCGAACTACAGAAGAAGCAAGTGAGCTTGATATTGTCTAAGCAAGCAGCCCCATAATCGATGCCAACCTCCAATTCTTTCTGCGGATGCGGAAACTCCAATCAGGGATCTCAACAGGAAAAAAGGAATTGCTGCAGACTCACACCATGCCAGGCATATGATCCGGGGTCCATTGTGACTTTCTGTATGCGAGGGGCTATGCTATTTAATATCACTTTTGTCGCTCCAAAGGTCGCCATCTAAAAGGTAGATCTCCCATTATTGCAAAAGCCTCAGCGCGGGCATGTACATGTACGCACATTTAGAAACTGTAAGTTATTCGCTTCCGAGCAGAGGGTGAGGAGCAGGATGAATTGAATGGGCGAAGGCAGAGCTTCCTTGAGAGCTTCTTGTTTCGTAACAGAAGGATCGGGAGGTTGAAAGCTGAACTTCATGCTTTTGACGACCTCACACAAGGCCTGATGTTTCGTTAGCAGGTCTATCAAATTATCACATCGGGCTTTCGTCGATACGTCCAAGTCAGACACTGAGATCGGTTTCATCAGTAGTTGACTTCACATATGTAGCGCAGTGCGATACCTACAGTCCACGAACATCAGGGTCCGGCACGGTAGAACCCAAGCTTTGCCAATTCGACAGAACGCTTGCAAGTTTTTCTTATCGAACGCATCTTGTTGAAGTACGCGTGCAACAATCCTAGAATTCGCCATAGGGTGCAGAGCAGGATCCGCAGGGCAGGGGCGAGACTCCAGCTTCTTCCTCAGCCGCTTCACTTCGCGCTTATTGAACAGTTCTTCGGCAGCTTTCTTGTCCGCATTCTCTTTTGCTTTTTTGTCGGCCTCTGCTGAATCCCAGGCCGCTACAGCTGCTATGTATTCCGCTTGGCGCTTGACTTCAAGCTCTTCGCAGACCTGGTACAACACGTGATTTAGTATGCAAGCAAAGAAAGACCAAACTGCGGAAGTTCACCTTGGTAATAGTGACCTGCATATCGCCGAGCTTCTTCATCGCCTCTGCGAGATGAGGCTGTCCCCGAAACAAGTCGAAACTGTCAGTGTTAGTCGTTCTAGCGTTCTGTTGCCCCTTGCCAGGCCATATGTGCTAGCGGATTCTGTCATGGCACCGGCACCAGAGTTTCCGCTTGAAAGAGCAGCTTTGCGATACGATACCATACACAGCACTGAACAACTCACAAGAGGTGACTCAACAGCCTTTGGCGGCTCTGGCCTCTTCTTTTTCTCGTCCTCAGTCCTCATAGCGAACGCGATCGAGGATGCTATATGTAGCGGAAGGTGTCTGCCCCGGCGAGATGACGAGCCGTACTTCCTGCAGGCGATATGGTAGTATGGTTATGAGTAACTGGGAAGGATAGCTGATGGCCGTGTACGCTTCCAGCCTGCAAAGGCCAGCATGTCTGAAGGGCCGCATTTTGATACAGGTAGCAGACGTGATACTCTGCGGACACATGTTTGGCAGGACGCACTCGGGAGGCGAAACCGACAGGCCTGCAACTGGAATAGTAAATTGCGTATATCTTTGCCTGCTTACATGTGCATGCACGTTGGAAAAGTCCCCGCTTGCTAAGGCAAAGCCTGATACAGACTTCTGTCGGGTCAGCTTTCCACTGCCGGCACATCCCGGTCTGATTCTGGGGAAAAAGGCAGGGTTGGGTACATCGGCCGCTAATTGGATTTGTGCAGGCTCACCGTACACCACGAGAGTAATCAATGCTTGGCGTTAAGGCTGTTTACATTGTTGTGTATATAGAAGATTTGGTCCATCCGCGGGATATAAACGAAAGGTGCTATGCTACAAATGTGGTGGGTAGTCTTCATATAGGAGGAGAAGCTGCTGAGTAAGATGTTGCCGATTGGCAACACTCCCGGAAAGGAGACCAACCTGCACTCATTCGGTACGTGGGCCACATTAAGATGCTTTCATAGCTGATAACTGGTGGGACTCGTCATGATGTGATGATAAAGGTGTAGGAGGTAATACGACGCGTTACCTGTTAAGAAGGGTCAATCATCCATGGCATTATCTTAAGATTATGGAGTTCACTAACCAGCATTAAGTATCTTATGACATGGTATCTTCTCGAAGGCACAGGCCGTGTGCAAGATAGTCGATGCATACTCCGGCTCCTGTCTGTACGCAGCATAAAGACGCTGAGTATCTTGTACTACTATAGGGAACTGTCCATCTTTGTCCTTTGAATAGAGATTGCCAGGCACCTCAGTCTTCCATTTTTCAATTTCCGGCGACAGATGTTCGCGCAAATAGGACATCTCGAAGTCGGATCCGTGGAAAACAAGCAGTACCGGACCAGAGGAAGCGAGCCTGTTCACCGTTGATCCAATTTCGTCTTTGATCCCATCCTCGTGAAGGAGTTTGCTGCCTTCTTTCGTTACTGGATCCGGAAAGCCGAAGAACTGCCGGTGTGGTATCATAAGGGGCCAGTCAAGGCTCAATGTACGCTAGTAGACTCACATCTTGCTGATCAGGTATTTTTGTCCCGTTTCGGTACATTCTGTTCTCATGTATCACTGTTTTAACAGCACAACATGTCAGGGACGGCGGAACGCACGCATCTAAGAGGAAGTCGCATTACCTCGATGCTTTACGACGTCTTCTTCTCCACTGTCTGTAGTATGACCGCCTGCAGGGCATGTGTACGACCAACCGATCTCAGTCACTATCTGAGTATCCAGTTCGTAACGTTGAGTCTTGAGGGTGAGAATGGCTCCACCTCGAGTATACAGCTCGGAATACGCCTTTCTGCTTTGTGTCAGGATGAGGGAGAACAGATTGCTCTTCATTGAGTGCAGGTTTGTGCGAAGATCCTCCACATCTACCGGGCGGAATGGCTTCAAAGAACCGGGTTCTAAGATCTGTTTAGCACTGAAGGACATGTCCTTATCTGAATGTGATATCACAAAGTTAGCTTCAGATCGTGTGGCAAGCTTATGCAAGCCTGACGTCGATATAGCGAGGGCGTACTGGGTTTTGTATTTGCCTTTGGCACCTGTGTCACCTGTTCCGCCAACATATTGCAAAGCTCGTCGATAGAGTCTGCACTGAAGAAGAGCTGGCGGGTGCCAGTAGCTTGGATGATCCCCTCCCAGAACTCCTGACCTTGACTCCATCTCGTTGCCACCTCGCCGTATATGCTTCCATTGACAAGAGCTTCTTCCGTTAGAAAGGCTTTGGTACGTCTATCCCCAATGCCAGCAAACGCTATCTGCCTCATCCAAGGGCCTGTGATGTAGTCATAAGTGTATAGCCTTTGAGGAGGCTTGAAGAGTGACTCTGTAGTGTGGCATTGGAAAGGCAGTATATGGCAAGCGTTAGTGATAGTAGCGCTGAACGGAGAGTTGGCGTCCTGTCAGACGAGAACTGAGCCCGTACGAGTTTCATCACCGATTTTGTATGTCTTGTAGCCTTGGTCATCTTTCACTTTTAGTTTATTGAAGTCAATGAGATCGTCTTCGTCGTCGTCCTCGAAAGAGTCATATTCATAGGTCTTTTTGGAGGGCATCCTCAAGAACGCCCGCACTCCGTCCTGCCAGTTGGCGGTTGAATGCAAAAACTAGGTATTCCTACGCTTGAACAGGCCTTCGAAAATGAGTGCACCGAAACTGAATAATGGCGAAGCAATGAACAGATCAAACCCAGGACAGCTTGAATAAGGCGTGAGCGCAAGCGTCCACTCGAATGCACGCGTTGCGGCTAGCACACGTGATCGAGGATTAATGCTGTGGTTATCGGAACTGGGAGCTATCTTCACATGGCAGTTTCGCAGCCTTCCAGTCCGAAGCAGTTTGTAGTCAACGCCTCGTCTATAGTTCCTCATCTGCCTCTATTCTGGAGCACCTTTCTGGCCGGTTACCCTGCGCTTTTGATCACATACCCATCCTGCTTGCTTTCCTACTAGACACAGCACGCTAACTTTCAGGAATGCACTGCTTGCAGAACCGGATACTGCCTGTTATCACTAACTAAACTATGGGATCTATAGCCTCCGACGTGCTGGGAACGTTTGGAGCAGGTGAGGCCGCTAGGGCTGGTATTGGCAGCCGATATTACGCATACCCGCATCTGATAAGAAACACCGCGGCCCTGTAGTATTCTGGTCGATTCAGCTACTGCCACAGATATGGGTCAACTACTCGAGACCTTCACATACTAAGGGCTTGCAGCCCTCAATGATGCTTTTATGGGCGGCGTGAGCTACTGGTGGCTGTGAAATAAGTTACGTCCCTATTGACTGTACCCGCTCGTAGTGCAGGCATACCGCTTGGGATTTATAACATTCTATCACACAAGTCGATAGCCTTGCAAGTACAGCCTCAAATATTGACGTTCTTGTCGCTTGTGACATGGGGACAAGTCTATTACTATGGTCATCGATGGAGCTTCCTAAAGACCAGTCTGGTGGTAGCTCTCCTGTGCGGCTTTGGAGCCATCCTGGAGCTAGCTGGTACGCTACCATTCCTTTTGGCAAGATCCGATGAATCCGCTCCGCACGCCTACTTGTTGGCTATGGCCATCCTGTCAGCCATCGGCCTGGGGTTGGGCGTTCTCAGGCATTACTGGGATATTTATACGCATAGATCGGTTAGAGGTATAAGTTTCTTCTTTGTCGGCCTTGATGCAGCGGGAGACCTTACGAGTCTGCTATCAGTCGGCAAGCATTTTTATTTTTTTACATATACTTGCTTGTAAGCTGTAGCTGACCAACGCCATTCCCAGTGATCGTCAAACCTGTCGATATCGAAGGTTCCGCTATCTACGCAGTAGAGCTAGCTCTCTGGATTGGCATAATGTGGCTGGGCGTAGTGTATAATCTGAGGGAGTGGGTGACCAAAAAGCGAGGTTTCTCCGGCGAAGAAAACGGTGAACCCACGGAGGAAGCATTAGGGCCTGGTGACCACGCGCTTACCGAAAGTAGTATGGCAATAGAAAGAACTACTTCAAACGGTAGTAGTGCCAGCTCTGTCTTCCAGACTGTCGGTCTTCGCAAGCGCGCTACACAGCTCTTGCGCCGTTCAAAAGTATCCACACCGCCGTAGAGACACTATTCGATTTCGAGTATCATTGTAGCTTCAGGCAACTGTAACATAGTATAAGCGAAACTCACTAGACTTCGCCACCGCTGCGTGTATCCAACTTGGAGACCGTGCCTGCGGTTGTTGTTTCGAACCCAACCCAGTGTGCAGCATGAATAGCGACGCGCAGGAACCCAGCTTTTTCGAGGTGATTCAGAAGGGTCACAAATGTTTCATTGCTCGAACTGAGAATGTTTGTCCTCCTGCTGGCCTTCATTGACATGTTTCTCTCGATCACTCTGGTAACTGGCCTGCGCGTTCACATGGTGTAGATCGAATGCGAGAAGCTTATATCAGACGTTTCGGAGAATCTAGCAAAAGCTATCTCAAGTGAGCCTCAGTTCGTAAAGAGTCATGGCTCATTGGCCACGCGCCGAATTGTTCGTATGGCTGCAGATTTAAACACCCTGAACAGAAAGATAGAAGCGAACGTGACTGTGGGAAGTGATTTCAATACAGCCTCTGTACTATGGAAGAAGGTAAATCAAGCATCCAGACGAGCAATGAAGAATGAGATGAACTTATATAGTCTTATTTGTCAGTATGAGCGTGCTATGGCGCAGTCGAGCGATGACTCTTTACCCAACTATGCGGAACAATCGGATACTGCTGCCAATCCTACAGGACTCCCGCTAGGTAACGAAGATATGAGCTTCGGCCTCGCTCCAGGAGCTGGCTCGACAAGCTATCTCGGACGGTGAAAAGGTCAATGATCTCGAGACAGGGAGTACAGAACGCCAAGAAGTGTGAAAACACGAACGCCGTTGTAATGGCATTCTAGCTATCCAGAAAGATGGCTGGTCTAACGACTCATGCACGGCGATAATGGTTGCGTATACATAGTCGCCTTAACGCGCAGGACAATATCGAGCAAAGCCACTTCCGGACCTTGAAGCTTTAAGCAGATCCTCACAAGACCTGTCATGGCAAGTTTAGCCTCTGATTATACCTCGCAAAGGAGCAATTCGTGTCGTGCTCATTTCATACGCAACCCACGGGTGAAGATGTAATACTACTCGAGTCATGTACCCAAACCTCGGATCGTACTGCTTCCATGACAGAGTGGGGTCCATGGCATTAGTCAAGCCGCTTCGAGGTATAGTAACAGAGAATCGGATATAGGGGTGTCCGAAACAATCTGCCGTCTAAACGCGATACTGTTTCCTGATCCCTCGAGCTCGGCGGTCGCATCTGCTGCCAAGGGAGATATGTGTCGAGCTGCGGCCTTCACACACTGCGAGATTGTCAATAAAAGAACAGCTCCGTCAGCGCGTCTAGCTGAGGATGCTGGCTGAGGAAGATCGCTGTAGTTGAGTTGACTGTGGCCAGTTAGATCTCATTTGGCAGAGGTCAAAAAGTCGCTGCCCAAAAACGCCAAGGCGAATTTGCTGAGGCCGATCCCTATTGGCACACCTATAAGTTGAGCTTGTCACAGTAATATGGCTAAATATTGCAGTGACAGATGGTAAGCCAGCATTGGTGCGAAGTGAACGTCTGGGCCCCTCCACGAGGCGTTTCAACGGCTGAAGCAGGCCTGGAAACTTTGCTAACGTCAGCTGTTCCTCACTACGTCCAGGGTATAGTCTTCCATGTCTTCCAAGCGTGAGGAGTTCAAAAAAGTTCTATACGCCTAAACTTTGTAAAAGGCATAGTCAGTTCTGTGCAAAGTAGAGGGCGATAAAGTCCTCCCGAAGGTTATGCCATTGCGCTTCGTCAGATTGTGACTCCCGGCAGGGATTTTCACTGTATCAACGGTTCCCTGCAGTGTCACTGAAGCTAAGTCCCAAAAATAGCTTGACCACGAGTTCTTTCAGCAGCCTATTTCTCAAACCTCTTTCTATCGAATGGTAGGCAAGATTGCCCATGCTCATTGTTTCGACAGTACTGCCGCTGCCTGTCTTGAGCTCGCCGTCAGCCTTGTAAGAGCGAAGTATCACCGCTGCCGGAAGCTTCAGGCGATTCCTGCTCGCTGCTCATGAATGCGGTAGGGTAATTTGGCAGAGCCTCCGTAACTGCACAGACTACTGTCTTTGTTGTCTGACCATGCTTTCGCGCAGAGGAATAGGCAAGGCTCCGTGGGGAAGCCAGCCGACAAGACTAATCTTATGGGGACGAAGCTAGCTGCAAATCAGGCGTACCACACAAAATTCGTAAAGTCCTGAGTGATGATTTCCCATTGCGCTGTCCAGGTGTTGCCAGCTGAAGCAACTGAGCCAGCCCATGGCACGTATGCCTGTCAGGGGAGATCTGGGTCAGGCACTTTCGATTCTAGCATCTCACGGCTGCGGACCGGCATCAATGATGACAGGCAACGCGCATCTCTAGCCTTGGCCGCTTTGCAGCTATTCGTCTTTGCAGTGGAATGATGGATGCGTCTTTGTCGATCGGAATTGGTTTGAATGCAAGCCGCCGTCGGCCAGGTTAAATAGCTTTCTTCGTTGCCGTAGCAGATCCTCAACAAGCCATGGCGTCCACAAGCATGCTTATCCGTACCTTCACCCACGGCAAGCAACGCAGTCTGTACAACGGTGCATGCAGTTGCGTTGGTGGGAATACCTCTACACATTTCAAGGGCAAAAACCGGGCATACCTACATTCAGGCAACAGAGCCAGTGCGGAGGAGCAGCAGCAATCCACCTCGACGGCGACACTAACGGAGGACAGTATCACCAATGTCAATGTCGATCTCGCGTCTGGTGGTCAGTCGGAACCGGTAGCTGCTGAAGAGACTCCGGCGAGAGGCACTAGAGAAATGTTCGAGGTTGCAGAGCGAAGACGCAGGATACTCCTGAGTGCGTACCACGGTTGTCTTCCTAGAACCCTGCTGTGGATTATGCCCTGATTTGCGGTTTCCGCCTCACCAGTGAAGGAACTGGAGGGCATCGGTTCATCGCAAACTCGCGAAAATACATGGCAACCGCATCACAGCTTCACAAAGACAAAGACTGCCCAATCCGTGACAGTATCCCATCTGATAGCTGCTACTGCTCATCTCGGACACTCTAAAAGCCTCAGTCACCCTATGGCCTTTCCCAATATCTATGGCACTCGGCATGGAGTGTCAGTTATCGACATGCGCGAGACGCTGACCGCGCTGCGCAGGGCGGCAGCTCTGGTCAAAGCTACCGTGGAAAATGATGGAATCGTCTTGTTCGTGGGAAGCAAAAACCTGAAGGACAGTGGACGTGTCTTGGAAGTCAATGCTCAAAAGATGGGCCGAAACGGCTACGCAACGTCGAGGTGGCTTCCTGGAACGCTAACGAATGCATCTACGCTCTTTGCAGCCTCGAAGAACATGATCAAGGATCCAGAGGTCAATCCAACAAGCTTCCACCCTTCTCTCATCGTCCTATTCGCTCCACTTTCTACACCCCACACACTCCGAGAGGCGAACTCCGTCAACATCCCTACCATTGCACTATGCGATTCAAACGTTGATCCTCGACACTTTACATATCCGATTCCTTGCAACGATGACTCGCTACGTGTGGTTGAACTTGTCAGTGGAGTTCTCGCCGAGGCAGGCAAGGCTGGCGCAAAGAAACGTGATGCCAGACAGAAGCAGCTTCGCAGCTCAACAGGGGACCTCGAAAGGGAGTATCAGGTTCAACAGCTTTCCAATAGTGAACAGAGACGCCTGTAGACGGTGTGCGGGATACGTATGGGTGAAAGGAATTGTAGTTATACCAAGTTGTCGCAAGCATATCGGCTTTCGCTTTGTCGAGCGCTGAGATGAAGCATTACTTTCAATATTGACATGTTTCGACTTGGTACAGAAGCTGCTGTATTCTGCAGCATGATTTATATTTCTCTCTTGTCGCTCCCACGTATTGCTTGATATGCGCCCTACAACAGATCAAATGCCAAGCCAGCTACCCTTGTGACAGTTTTCCTGCTCGCGCGCCTATTCTTCTGTCTTTTGTGCGCCGGCTTGCACTACCTCACCATTTACAATACGTTCTCTTTCGCCCGCATTGCTTTCGTTCTCCATAAATCGTTTCATTCTCGCCGACATACGGCTGTCTTCAACTTTTACACCCTCTTTTCCTTCCATCTTCTCACCTTCGTTGCCGTTCTGTGGAGCTCCTCCGAAAGTTGCTGACTTGTTCCTTTGCGTGCTAAAGGTGCTTCCAAAAGTCTTCACTCGATGCCCTGGAGGATGAGAGAAATGGCAATCGGGCCGCGTGCAGGCTGTTCCAAACCGACATGGCGTAGCTGAAGCTTTGGGGGGATGTGAAAAATAGCATCCTGGTCGAGTGCAAGCTGCACCATACTGCGTAGAGTATAAAACTTAGCTAATGTATAGGTTTGAACAAGTCACAGCATGTATGAATCGACGTACCATACAAGGCTTGGCGCCTGGATTTGGCGCAGCGATCTGTGGAACTGGAGCCACAGCTTGCGGGGCAGTTGCTGCTTTTTGGGTGTAGAGATGAACATTCTTGCCTTCTGGATCGGTCTTTTGCGCCGGCGAAACGTGTGACTTCGGGCAGTCCTTTTAGTGGTAGCACGAGCATCAGTACGTTTACTGGAAACGCGAAGGATCCGTAAGGAAGCACCTACCTTGTCATCACAATCCAAGTTCTTCTCACATACATCTTTGGTCAGGACTAGGCCTGATTCTTTTGTCGCAGCTGGCGATGGATGCGAGTAGTGACAGACTGCATTCCTGCAGTCAACACCGTACTTGCATAACTCTTCCGATGCAGGTCTGTCAGGTAATCTGACCGGTTTCGAAGGTTTCCTAGGTTGACGTTGCTTATCTGCTGCATGCGGAGGCTGTTGTTGAAACTGCTGGGCTTCCTGTTGGGAAGGGAAGGCCTGTTGTGGTTGTTGCTGTTGTAAGGCCTGGCCTATTTGAGGATTGAAAAGCTGATTTGCGGCAGCTGCTGCTATGAGCTGATGCTGGAAGATTTGTTGCTGTATAGCTTGTTGCTGCTGGGGAGGTAGGGAGTTGAAGTTCATGGGGATCTGCAGAGGCGGAAGGCCTGGAATCCCAGACTGTATCACGCTTCCTGGAACGACCTGCGAGCCGAACTGAGGTCCAGGGCCAAACATAGACTGTTGCTGCTGTGTCTGGTTCTGCTGGCCTCGTCGACCGTTGCCGAAGCCCTGGCTTGCAGGCCGAACACCGGCGCGGTCGAATATGGATCTTTCCCCACTATTGGATCCTTCTCCGTTGGGCTCCGAAAGCCTTGCTCGTCTATTAGGTCTTTCGCCCGACTGGTCGCCCTCCCTCTTCAGACCGGTGATCGCGCTGCCAAAAACTCCAGACCCACGCTGCGGACCGCCTCTGGGACCCGAGGCTCCTCCTTGAGGTCTATCTGGCAGTTCATGCCTGCCGCCGCCTTGTCTGTATCGACCTGACCTCTGATCCCGACTATCTTGGACTGTCTCGATGGAACTGGTTTGGGGACCTTGCTCTGCACTCAATGTTGCAGATGCAGCTTCGGGAACTGCGGACTCAGCAGCAGGAGAGCTAGCACCGCCTTCAGCCTTCTTGAGGTAGTGTTCGGGAATGGCGTAGTCGAAAATCCAGTCGGTGACCGAAGACTCGTAATCTGGCCCGATGAGCTCAGAGAGTTCTGCTGTAATCTGCTCGCTTGTCTTGCTGTTGGCCAGCATGACAGTTACATATTCGGCCATCACTGGATCTCCAGCCTCTGAATAGCCATGTTCTTCAAGCTTGCTTTGGATGGCGGACTATCGGATGCCATCGATAAGCAGGGTATGCATAGATCATTCGAAAATGCCGATGGAAGCGTACGCTACTGCCTCAGCGAGAGTCGCCGACATCCGGTAGATTGGCATTCAGACTCACCTGTAGCTCGCTCGCTAGCGCTATGTCGATACTGTGGGCCCGGCCTGCCATCTTTGCAAACTGTCTGGATGGCTTGATGGTACTGAGGAAGAGCGGGAGCCGCGTTTGAATTTCGACCGAATCCTTATGGACAGAAGCGACCGCTGAAAGCGACAGGAAGTACAGCCATGGAAGGCATCCTGCGGCGGCATTGGCAAGAGCCGCGCAGTCAACCAAACAGGCTCGCTTCTGTGGCCCAGCCGAGCCTCATCTAGGCAGTCGTTCTTCTGGCCCAAAATGTGGCAAAACAGGTCATAACGGATATATTACAAGCTATGTTACAGCTACCGCTACAGCATCGCTAGCAACTTCGTTCATCTGTTGCTGCCCTACAACATCCCCAACCGAGAATACCACTTATGACTAATTTGATTCCCCTAATCGTTTTGGACCAGTCCCCACTCTTTTTGAGTCGCCTTTGCGCCTGCCACCATGGGCACCCCCCTTTTTAGCAGCTTCTATGGCAGCCTGTATTTGCACGGCAGCTACATTGTTGTTATGCTTATCATGTGAATCTTTAGATCCCTTCCTTTTGCCTCCCTCCATCATGGGACCAGGTTTCTTGGGCAAATTCTGCAAGGCTCGGTCTTTTTCCAGTTGCTCAGGATGAACAACTCTGGCCATTGCTTCTTCTCTTGCTTTACTTCTTTCTTCCTCAGTGGTCATCTGTGAGATTCCATCATCAGAGGTGCCTTGCAGATCCTCCTGATCGAAGGGCGATTTGGGCGTTTCTGCCGTTTCATCTGGAAGTGTCGCTGCAGCGGCAGGCTTCCTCCTACCCCAATCTCCCCAAGGTCTAGCTTTAATAGCCGGATCATGTTTTGTTTCATCGTATGTAAGCTGTTTCACATCGTGCCCTTCGTCCCGCAATATGCGATCCCAGGTAGAATCCGCCAATAATCCTCGCCAATTGGATCCCAATCCAGACTGTATATCCGACGAAAGCTCTTTCGATTGTATGATGACAGCAGGTTCCATCGAGAAGGCCTGAATATACATAGGTGGATCGAGCTTCTCGATAGCCTTGAGCTTCTTAGGCTTTTGTCCAGCCGGCAGGGGTGGCTCGTAGCGAGTCAGGAAAGGCATGAAGGTATCGACTGGTGTCTGATATGCCCGCCAGGGATCTGAGAACAGCTCGAGAAGATGCTGGGCACCTTTTTGAGAAAGGGCATAGCCGTGGAGGCATCTCGGTTCGCTAGCCTTGTGGAGTTGAGGGTGTACGTATTGTGGCTCTGAAGGAGGCGAGACACGACATCAACAATCATTGATAGACCTGCGGTCGACTGACTCACTGCCCAGCTCGCGACCCCAGCAATGTCCCAGGAAGACAACTTCCCAGTCCTTTGATAGAGAGCGCTCCACATTCGGCCAGATACGCTCTATATCCCATTCAATATCGACATCATCTTCCAAGATCAGAGCGGATCTATCTTTGTTCTCGAGCATTTTCTTCCATACCCTCGTTTGGGAGTACCAAGTAGCGACTACACCATCGTTTACCTGTCTTGCAGGAAGAGGTTCGACTGGATCATGCAGTAGTTCCGTGACGTTCACGTGTGGGTCGCTAGGCTTAAGCAGATCTAGCTTGTCGGTAGACTCGAGGTATGTTACCCAATCCACAACTGTTTCGGCGTTGTAGCCTGACTCGTGAATATCCTCTTCACTTTGACCGGAAGCCTTGTCCCATGCGGCAGCTTTCAAACTGTCAACTGTCCACCTATCATCGAGCGTATTCAGATCGGGAAATGTCAACCCCAGTTTTGCATCATCGCCTTTGAGCCACAAGCTGGCTGTACCCATTCCCCCAATTTCGGATTCGGGTTTCCCCAGAATAGGAGCTAGAATCTTGAGCTTCCTATCCCTGATTTCCTTCACTCTTTCGGCTATCCATCCGATGATAGGTGACTCTTTACTCGTAGCGTCAACAAAAGTGAACTGAAGTCCTAATGCCCGAGCAATTTTGCTCATTCGCGAACGTCGGTCTGTACGGTGTGGGAGCGAAAGGACGTAGATATGGTCGAACGTGAGAGTGGGAGAGTGACGCAGGTAGGTATGAGGGGCATGTTCCTTCTCGAGATGCCTATGATAGGAAAGCGAATCGTCCTTGCTATCGCTGCCATCTACTATATTGCCTAGAACGCCACTATTCTTCGGTATTGATGCGGATCCAGCCTTTGCTTTGTTCGTCAGGTCACCCGACTGCGGCCACCCAAGGCCGTGCTTGACTCGTTCTGCAGTAGTCTTCTTGACCCAGTCCCAGTTCCAGTCCCACTGACTTGTCTCCTGTTCTCTGTGGTGCCGGTTCGCTGCAGAAGACTGCCGGGACAGCGAGGGATCATTGTGGAATTCCTCCTGTTGCAGTTGCTGTTGGTACTGCTTCAGATCCTCGGCAGGTGGTGGCTTCTGAGCTGTCTGACCTGCAAATGTGCCGAATGTATCGCCTTTGGCGGCAAAAGTACCCGCATCTGCAGGCGTGTAGACGAGGTTCACCGGCGGCTGCAACAGCAGCAGAGCTAGACCGACGAGAACCAGCAAAGGCAGTGCAGCCCGCCGCGAAACGGAGCCCTTGGGTAGCAGCTGGAAGCTTCGAGTGGCCATGTCCACCGGATCTCTCCCAGACTTGCGGATAAGCTGTGGCTGATATCTCCCGTGCTCGCGACGTCCACTAGCTGCAGAAGTCGGAAAGTATGGAAGGGTCACCGTACGGGTTTGGCGCTGATCCGCATTTTCACTTGCGAGTGTGCTATCAGGCCGCTGGAGCTGACGGGCCTGCTCGGTCGTTCGCATCTGACTCTGAATTGCTGCATCCAGCTCGCCCTGCGCAATCGATCATCACCGCCAACCGGTCGGAGGCAATTTCCAGAAAGTCTCACATCAGCTGGAGACACCGAGTCCGCAGTGCTGCTGGCCGACTGCCGGTACGAGCTGTGGAGGATTGTCTTATCGGTAACTCTCCCGAGTAGCCGCATTCCAAGTCGGTGACTGAGGGACCCCACCGCGGCCGCATTGCACAGGAACCGAAGGGCAGTTGAGCAATCATCATGACTTTGAACCGGTGCGCACTATCGTTGAATTGTAGGGTTTCATGGAGACCACAGAGTGAACAGGCATCATCTAGTACATGGGAAGGCAATATGGGTTCTTTTCCAACGAAACGAATCATGGTAATCTTATCTCAGGGTAGGGAGGGTGTCAGTTGGAAAGGGAGACACGGTTGAAACCATTCACGGAAAAGGAAACAACGAATTTTGGTATTTCAGAATTGAGGCGACAAACATTGGCTGCTCAGTCATGCTTCAATTGACGGTCGACGCTGCAGAAGTCATCGCTGACGATACTTGCGGGACATGACCCATCCCAGCGGTCGAAAGCTCATTTACTGGGGAACACAGGGACGCTCAGCTTTTATCGAAGAGGACGTGGGTCAATTAGCATGATCGCACCTGGTTCTTGCACTCTGCGGGGTCTTGCGCTGAACCGGGCGTAACACCGCTTTGTGGAGGCTGAGCAGCCCTTCTGGCGCCTTTGATAGCACGTCCACCAGCTACCTGGTCGTCGTCGTCATCTTCGTCATCATCCTCGTCGTCTTCATCGTCATCGAAATCATCCTCATCATCAAAGTCGCTTTGGAAATCTTCCTCGTCGAGTTCTTCTTGGAGGGCCTTGCCAGTGAAATAGTCGATAGCATGTGGTACGATCTGTTTGAGAGGGCGGGCCAGAGTGAGCTAAATCTATAGGGCGCGAAGCCGAGATTCAGGCAAGACTTACCCGATCCTTGATGTCCTCGCCAATCTGGTAATCAAGCTCAAGCTTCTCATCAATGTCTTCGTCAATGTCGGATGCATCATCCTCAGGAGGCGCAGGAGGCTTGAAGAAGTTGAAGAAGGATTCTGTCGGCACGACCTTCTTGACTGTTCTCGTCTGATTCGTGTCTGAAAACGGCAACGGTACGGATCCAGGAGTCAGAAAAGACTTCACGCCCAATCAGTTATAGCCAGAAGCAATGCAACAACGTACTCTTATTCCTCTGCTTCTTCGTCTCAACCCGCACTGTGAGGTCCTTGCCGGTCTTCCATTTGATCTCGGTGCCCTCCGCTCTGTCATAGACAAAGTCGCCCAATGAACCGACCTCCTCCTGGTAATAGTATGTCTTCTCTAGAATAGTGTTCTCGAAGAACGCTGATGCGCCATCCTGGAACTCGAAAAGAAGTTTGAAGCCAGGTTTGCCCGCACCGAGGTATTCTACTCTGACATCAACAAGGAACTTGAGGGCTTCTTCGTCCCGTTCGGTGATGAGCTCAGAGATGCCAGCATGATTCGAAAGGGCGGTGAGCCAGAAGCCTGGGATACCCTTGGGTCCCTTGGCAGCGTCCTCAGGTGAAATGATTTCTGGCTCTTTTGGCGCTGCTTCCTCCTCATCCTCATCATCGCTATCCTCCTCAAGATCAACCTTGAACCCGGTCTTGATTTCCTCCTCAGTGGGCTCCTCCTTGCCTTCGATGATAGCACGTCGTCGCTCATAGATGGGGCGGTATTTTTCCGCGAATCGCTTCTCTAGCTCGAGTATCTCCCTCTGGAACTCGGCCTCGAGCTTTGTATGCTCGAGCTGGAGACCTTTCAGGCCGTCCACACGCTGCTTGACGATAGGCTCTAGAGAATCGATATATCCTGATGACTTGCCAATCAAGCCTGCAAGCTTGCCTTGCACCATTGAAGCCAACAGCGGGTTCTGAGAGACGGCAGGTTTGTCAAGATGCGGAGAAACACATGGCTCATTGTCAGTTCCTTTTTGCGGACTCTTATATCCGCACATACGGATCTGCATACTCACGCCTGCTAGTTGACTCCGAATGTCTCCCCGGGCGCCGGATGATGAGATGGTTGGCATCTCCTCCTCGCCTTCGCTGTCCTCTTGTACGGTTGTTGGAACATGGGGTCGGCTGGCAGCATGGCAGGACAGTCGGCATCAGACACAGCGAGCGATGAATGCGTGGTATACGAGAGTATCACCTCATGCCGCCTGGCGTGGCCTGTAGAGGCGTGTTCTGCGGCGTTGGGGCAACGCCGTCGCCTAAGGCGTGCGCAATGTTGGTAGCCTGTGCTCTCGACATGGTCTATGGTTCCGCCAAGCAGGGATCGCGCATGCGCAGTGTAGGTTTGCACGAGTACGTTCGTAGGCGACATGCGGATGTCCAGGTGATGCAGGAGAGATGCAGCAAGGTCAGCCTTTCATGCCGGGCATTCTATCGCCTGCGCCCGATGGACCAGCCATGAGCAGCGCAAGGACGCACCTCAGAGCCCTGTTGGAGATGCGACTGGTGGGCAGTAACAAGCTCGTTGGGCGCGCTAAGCAGGATCCTGCTGATGACAAAGAGTCGGGATTGGAGCAGAGCAAGATGTGGGCAGAGCTCCGGGTTGAATTTTGAGACTGGCTGCGGCGGCGGATAACAGGAAAGCAGCAGAAGTCGCCAGTGACGCGGCAGCCGATACTAGTATCTACAGCAGAGCTTGCAGAGCAGCACGTACCATGCGTGCAATCTTCCATCAAAGCCTAGCTTCACATCTCCCAATCTTACGAGTCTTGGACGAGCCTGTTCCGGCTTGCCACCAACCCGACAGCGCCGGAGCAATGTCTGTGCAAAGCGAGAAAGCTTGTAGAATCCGCCTCATTAGTACTGCAACTAGCTTCCTACGCTGCATGGTCGAGGCGTGCGAAGGTCATGCTACACGTTGATACTGCTTGAATCGCCGGACATGGCGATAGGAGAATTGCCCACGTGACATATACCTATTGGATCCACACCAGTCGTGCGCCAAAATTCAGGCGTGCGGCATGTGCTTATGTTGAAAACGATGTCTAACACTCTGGACGACCCGCTATCACTATTCGGGTATCCATAAGAGGGGCCTTATTCTGTGGAACGCCTCGCTCGAAATTGCATAATTATACACTTAACTGAAGTTTCAGCCTGCGTGTCGGTGTACAATATGAAGCCATGCTCGAACTGACTTTACGAGACACAAGCTTGACCAACCTTGGCAAACCTGGAGTACTTCCTACCTACGCTACATGTACTGCCCGCTGGCCATATGGGAACATTTTGAACCAGCCTTGCAAACCGTCGGGGCGAGTCCAATTATCACCAAAAGCTTTTAGTCGATTTTGTTCGAGACGTCCGCCGGGATGCGCATTTGGGTGGAGTGCTCAGGTAGTGTTCACGAATCCTGGGCGAGATCTATATCGCATTGTCGAAGACGGGCCTCGCAAACGAGCAGGTGCCATCGATGGTGGCTTTGCCGGTCTGCTACCCGGACATGTTGTGCCGAAATTCTAGGCGGCGCTCGAACCGGACAGCGAGACTGCCTGTCAAGCTGGAGTCCTACAGGCCGAAGGAGACTCGACCTATTTCACCGAGCAATAATCCTACAAGGATCCAGAGCTTTCGCTGGAGCCGGCTGTACCGCTAGCGCCAGATGGATCATTCCCGGAACCACCTGGACGACCTGAAGGTGGACGGGGAAACATCGGAGGAAGCCCATTACCACTATCTCCACTCGCACTCTCACGCCATCTCTTGTAGGTATCCTGAGCGACTCCAAGCAAGCGCTGACCCAGAACCAGACCATCTCCGTTGACTGCAGACTCGTAAATTTGCCAGCCTGTCCGCTGTACAGTTCCATCCGCCCACAAGCTCGGCATACGTTTTAGAGCGTTGTACGTAGGGCCGTATATACGAACAATGTGCCGTTCGAAACGATGCAAGCGAGAGGCCACTGAGGTTCCGATGGGATATAATGTTTCATAGCTGGAGGAGCAAGGTGATCAGTATTCTTGACTATATACCTAAACCTCGAAATCTACCTCGGGATAGGTGCCATCCTCTGCTTGTTGATAAGACCAAGTCTCTCAGCTCGCGATATCATTTGAGGAGGAGGAGCTGTGCTTTGCAATTGCTCAAGCTCGTATAACGATCGTGCCTCGAGTTCTTCCTCCGCATGTTTCGCTATAGCCATCCTACCCCTTGCTCTAAAACTAATAGTACCGCATACATGATCAGCCAAGTTTCCGCGAACTGGTTCAAGAGTGCTTTAGCCAGCGGTCCTCACAAGAATTTGTCCTGAAGAAACCTGAAGCGATACCGCGAATCGTCGTCCTCTGGACTGACGGGCGGCCTGGGATACAGAGAAGGTACTTTCTCTTCCTCAAGTGCTGTTTTCGCCTTTTTGCCCTTGTCTTTAACGCGAATGTAACACCATGCTGTACAATCCGGCTCGCGACGGACTCGTCTAAGATTGAAATCAATCCAGTAAGCCAGTTTCATCGCTGGGAGGACGCTGAAATGTCTGAGTCCACTCACTTCTCTGCAAGAGTATACGCATATTGAATGGTGCAAGCAAAATCAGCCTTCTTCTGACATATCTGACCCGATATGTAGGTATCGCCTGCGATCACGATAGCGATTGCTGGGCATACTACTGTACTGACCTTTAACCACTGTCGAAATCTGGGTACAGCTAAAATAGCATCTTTCGACTAGTTCATCTGTTTCCCTTTTCCTGTATTGCTTAGCATAGCCTTCTTTTGTCAGTTTAGACAGGAAATTGACGGTTTGCATTCTCGCTAGTTCTGCAGAGCGAGTTCGGTCTTCATCGTCCGTATGGACGTGCGCAGCGTGACTGGGTCCGCCCTGATGAGTGTCGGGCAGCGTACTGGGCCCCGCTGTCGATTCTGTATCATCGACGGTACTTTGAGGTTGCCGCATGGTCGTTGTCTGGATAGTCGGACAATGAGGAGCATTGCGAACACAGAAGTGCCGATGACTTGCTTCAGTGATGTGGCAAAGCTGGCAAAAGCCGGCACGCTCGCAACAAGCGGGAGAAAGTATGTAAAAGCGGCAGTGCAATATTGGTACATTCTAATCACTACAAATGTACAGGGCGCGGGAACCCTCTCGAGAAAGAGAAGTTGCTACTTTGTCATAAAAGAAAGAAGTGACGGAATTGCTCAATTCACCATGCTAAAATAGGTGCTATACACCCCACAGCTTTACCCGGACCGTGGTCAATCGTATCTTTGGCGTTTCTGACCGGCAAAGTTACCACCACCGAAACCGCCTCTCCCACCTCCTCTCCCACCTCCGCCTGGTCCGCTGGGCACGCCAGACATGCCATTGAATCCACCTCCACCTCCCATCATGTTGGGCATGCCCATCATTCCCATCATAGGGTTACCACCCATCATTCCCATCATAGGGTTGCCTCCCATGGCCGGTCCACCGCCCATGTTGTTTCCCATGTTGCCGCCGCCTCGGCCGCCACCTCCAAAGTTTCCTCCACCTCTGCCTCCACCGAACCCTCCTCGACCTGCTGGTGGACCGTTACCCATTGCGCCCGTCCGCACGCCACCCCGGCCTGTTGGTTGTCCGTCTACAGTCACGGACGGAGGTTTTTCGTCAGACATTTGAAGCAGCATTGAAATGCTAGATCGGAAGAGAACACACCTTTTTGAACTTTATAAGGGTTGAAACTTCCTGTCTGTATCGTCGGTGTTAATTGCTTGCCTTGGAAGGTGCTGAAGTTGGCGTGAAAGAGTCAGGCGAACTGCACTGGCACAATTAGTCTAAAGCAAGCTCACTTCTTGTCAAACCAGTTCTTGACCATTTCTGCTTCTTCCTGATCATTCAGCTCTAGGAAAGCCATGCTGTTGCAGCACGGAGAGAAGCCGATTCGTCAGAGTCGGAAAACATGAGCGCTCTGAGAAAAGGCAAACGAACCCCCTTGACTTGCCGTTAACCTTGTGCTCAGAAAACGTTATCTTGTTTAGGTCGATGGTGATGCCCAAGTTGGCGCACAGCTTGCGCAAGTCTTCGTCCGATGTGAACTGTGAGAGCATGGTTAGATGAGGTTTTGCTCTGTTATCCGTCATGTCAGCAGACCTACCCAGTGTAGATCAGTGAGGTTTATAGCATTTAGACCCGGATCACGAGGTGCTTGTGGTTCTTGCTGCTGGTGCATACCACCCATTCCCATGTTAGGCATCATGCCACCCATATTGCCCATGTTGCCCATGGGCATCATCCCCATGTTCGGCATTCCCATTCCGCCCATCATATTCATGTTCATCGGCGACTGGCTGCCTTGGCCACCCATCATACTCATCATCAAAGGATTCATTTGCATTTGGTTATTCATGTTCTGGCCGGCATTTTGATTCTGGTCGTACTTGGGTGTCAGGTTGGCTCCATTAGAGGGCGTATCTTGAGGCTTCCCAGGTACGCCTGTCAGTGCAAGCCGTTCGGTGATACAACGGCAAGTATGCGTACCTTGGCATCCGCGGACGTCAGAGAGGTGTTGTTAGTTGAATTGCTCTTCTCATTTGTCGAAGGTGTTGGCTTGGATTCGTCCAAATCGCCATAAATCTGCAATAGGACCAGCGAGAAATGATCAGCCTCAATCGATCCAGAAATAGCGTTGCCATCCGTTAAGCACGCACATCGCTCTCATCACCGTAGATATCGATGTCTGCCATCTTTGATATCTTCGGGCACCCAAGCTCTTCCTTTTTTCGGTCCGAAAAGTCTCGATTACGATCCAGCTAGGGAGCGCTACACTGGACAATGTAACACCGTACAGAATGGGGTTGATCGTACGTTGTACACCAGGTTTGGGTAGGAGGAATCATCCAATACAGATTCAAAGTCAGACTCTGTTGACAACGTCTTCGACAGGCCCTCGTGTACCGGGCAGGGGGTAAGATACAGCTTGCCCGCTTGCTTTCCAGGCCACACAGCAACGACGGGGTGAGAGATGCACGTACAATGGCGTTGGGGATACACAGACGGTATGGAAACAGGAGTAGTCTGTACACGGTGGAGCGACACAGTTCAGATACGAGTTGTGCCGGATGAACCACGGCGGGAGAGTGTCCAAGTTGAGGACCCTGCTGTTAGAGCCGCGGCCGTGGCTGCAACGCAGAAACGTACGTATGGAAGCTCTCGCTCTGCTCCTCTGCGTCTCTTGCTTGCTGTGAATCCGTCTTCTGATCCTTTGAGGTGCAGCACAATCAGTCGAGAGCAGAAGGCCGTCTTGAAATTGAAGCAGAGCAGAGGTGCGTCGTGCTTATGTCAGCGGATGACAAGGCCGGCCTTTCACCAACAGCAGGTGGCCGTCACCTTCGGACCACCATCGACACCAACAATGACGCTGAGCGATGGAACGCGACGCTTCAAGACGTATGGCAAGCACAGATCCCAGGTCGCGGTCTCCCGCCGCGACTGGTGGAGCACCGTGAACGAGACTGCTGCTGGATCCGGGGCATCCACATCAACGGCAGAGCAGGATAGCCAGGAAGGCTATGGCAAAGATGGCACTTCGCCTTCACATCGTGCAGCAAAGAAAGGGTCTACTGCCATTGCGCTGGACCAGGTGGATGACAGTGACTACGCCCCGGCCGTGAAGAAGCGTGTCCATCGCATGCCACAAAACACCCGGTCGCGCATAACCGATACAGACGACTCCGACAGCTATGAAGACTGCAAGGCCACTAACTCCACGCAGACACAAGGGCCTACCGCAAGCGGCTCAGTTAGTGGCTCAACGCCCGACACGTTACCTCACGCAGCTTGGAACCTAATTGTCAATACACCCGAACAACAACCTGGACGTACCATTTCTCTATCTTCCAATTCTTCTGAGGAAGACAAGATCAAGCCAGCAAGGCGCAAACCGTCTGGAGCCAAGAAACCTGCTCCGATACGCAAGAAGCGCACTATAATTGAGGACACACCGCCTGCTTCGCCTGAGCGTCCGTCATCTGGATTTAAGCACGTGCAGGATGTGCAGGCATATCCCAGATCCGACGAGCCTTCTTTGGCGGCAGTAGCCAAACCTCCCTCGGCTAGGACCTCACCCGTCAAGACCATACATCCTTCCAAAACCTCAATTCTCAGCCGAAAGGACAGTAATAACTTACACACTGCAGGCAGTGCGGCGAGCTCGCCGCAGAAAAAACAAGCTAGCCTAGCATCGATACCTTTGGCGCTGACCACCAAATCGTCTGCCGCCGCGAAAGAGAATGTCGATCCTTTTATTAAGAGCTCGCAGCCTCATTCCAATGCACTACTGCCTGTTAAAACTGTTCGGACTCCGTCTAAGGGCAGCTCTCATCGACCGTCTGTCCTTCAACCATCTGCAGCGCTCCGCCATTCCCGTCCTTTAGCTTCCTCGAGGTATCCTCGCTCGTCGTCATCATATAGTTCGATGGCGTTACCTTCCCCCCGGGGGCACCACTCCCAATCAGCGGTCACTTGGAGGAGACCCCTAGCACCCATTATACCCGTCATAACAAACACTGAAAGCAGATCCGAGCCAATGCGAGTGAATCGAGGTCCTTCATCGAGGGAAAAGATATCAACTTCGTCCTCTGCAACTCGCAAGACATTCGAGAGCGCTAGCTCAGCATCCATCAAGTCTGCCGTTTCGGCGATCAGAACACAGGGATCGAAGAATATACATGTTGTCGTAGAAGTGCCTTTGGGGCTGCCGAGATCTAGAAGTCCAGCGCCAATTATGAAAGAACCGAGAAGGCGGCAAGTTTCTGCTCAATCGACCTGTTCGTCAAGTTCTTCCATGTCCGCCTCAACCTCAGGTAACCAACACTCGCCTTTGGCAAGGCAGAACTGTGCGAAGCAATCGATTGCGCAACCTACGACCCCAACGCATATCGAAGTGCCCGTCTTGATGGACAAAGTTGGGACAGAAGGACACACGGTGTTGCAGCTTGATTCGCTCGACAGCCAGTCGAACTCACCATCAGCCCCACTACCGACTCATCAGGAAATTCCACCAGAACTTGTCTCTCTACTTGAGCATTGTGACGGCTTAAGGCCCTCCAGTCCAGCTGAAGTCCTGGACTTCACCTCATTCGTGTCAACCCCGACTCCCTTGTTGTCTGCCCCATCAGAGCAGGTCAACAGCGTACAATGGCGTAAACTGGGGGAAGCCACCTTTTCGGAAGTTTTTATCCTTTCAGAGGGATTCCCGTCACCAGATTTAATGCAAACGGGAAGTACTGTGGTGAAGGTCATTCCGCTGCATATGTCGCCTGAACAGGCAGCTCAAGAGGAGAAAGTCGAAGAAGCCTTCGCCAAAGCAGAAGAGAAATCGGAAGAAGCTTTCACAACGTCCATCGAAGATCTCGCGCGTGAGATCAGAATCTTTAGGGCTTTGTCTAAGCAGGGCGAGCTCGCAAGGACAGGCTGGCCAACTTTTAAAGGGTATGAGACAGCAGCTCTGGGTTTGCTGTTCCTGGCCTGCACCAGCTAACTAGCTTGTTTCTCGTTGCAGAGCATATCTTGCGAAGGGTGCGTATCCAGAAAGACTGCTTTCGGAGTGGGACGCTTTCAAGGAGTCCAACCCAAAGCGAGCTGAGAACCCAAGACCAGGTAGGGCCTGATTCACCAGGGTGCATATTCGGATTTAGATTGAATGATCGTATGATATATAGATACCTTTGCATCTTATCAGATGTATGCTCTGATATGCATGAATCATGCTGGTACTGATCTGGAGTCCGTTAAGTTGAAGACATGGTCTGAAGCCGCCACTATCCTCTGGCAAGTTGCCTCGGCTCTCAGTAAGGCTGAAGCTATGCTGAAATTCGAGGTAAGACACGCTCGCAAGGAGACTGGAACCTAGCTAACTCCTCCTGCCTCCAGCACCGTGATTTACATTGGGGCAACATACTAGTTCAGCGCTCAGCGTCAGAGGTTGTTGAAGATCCTTCGGAGTCGGAATCACCTGAAACCGACCTGCCGAATTATCTTGCTCTGTCGAGAAGGACTGTTTCGGCCACCATCATCGATTTTACCTTATCGCGAGCAACCGTGCCCGCTTCCACGCACTCACCGGTCGCTGGAGAAGTCGAAGTGTTAGCAGGCGGTTTCGATGATGCATGGATGTTTACAGGCGAGGGTGACTATCAATACGAGTGCTACCGCATCATGAAAAAGCTCGTTCGTGACAAATGGGATATATACTGCCCCGCAACGAACCTTGTCGTAAGCACCCATACGTAGACCTGTTTATGCTATTGGATTCTGACGATGAATTCTAATGCTCGCGTATTTTAGTGGCTACACTATCTTGTCAAGAAACTTCTCCAAGACAAGGGCCTGAAGAAGCCGGTACAGAGAATGGCGACCCGCTCAGCCGTGATCAAGGCCAAGTTACCCGATACACCCCTGCGCAGTCGTACTCGAAGGGGTCAATCAGCTTCGAAACAACCTTCGAAGCCTAGCAGCTCTTCGGATATCTCGTTTGAGAGAGCTGCATATGAGACTTTGCTGGCCGCGGAAGCAATACTCTCAAGGGCCGTAACGTCTGCGCTTCAAAACCTGCCTAAATCGACATCGCTGGTCCAGATGATGAGCGATATACATCTAGGTGCTTTGCCTATACAATGTCGGAATGACTCGGATGATTTGGCATGCGCAGGCGATTTTGTGATGTGGTGGCGGAAGCTATAGTCTACCCTGCACGCACTTCGAGTTGCATGTGTGCAACCTTTCCTTATCATGATACCCGCAATCGTTTTCGTTATTCGTATTGGTTCTGGCCCCAACTCTCGACCGACAGAAGCGACAAATGCGTGCTTGGTCGGTGTGTGGATCGCCACAACAGATGTCATTACATTCAGCAGGATCGTGCTTTCCGACGTTATTTGATGAGTTGTCAGACGATATCTAGTGGCGGCCGGACATTCTTTTGACGAGCTGTCAGACCTTCCCGAAACCCGTCGGACGTTATTTGATGAGTTGTCAGACGACATCCAGAGGCGGCCGGATATTCTTTGATGAGCTGTCAGACCTTCCCGAAACCCGTCCGACGTTATTTGATGAGTTGTCAGACGACATC
>BCIL01000018.1:79752-201798 GCA_001599955.1 Cystobasidium pallidum
CAGGCTGTATTTATCGATACTCGATACCGAGGATGCGATCGAGATGCCCCGAGCTCTCGTCGCTTGCTCCTGATAACGAGAGGTTTCCGTTAACAATGTAGTGTATCTGCACCAGATGATGGTCGGCCCTAATGAAAACCACCGCAATCCTTGGGGTATTTCCTCGTTTTCCAGGCTCCCTTGGGGGTATCGCGGGAGCGAGCATCTTGGGGTATCGTATCCAACAAGCTATTGCAATATACCAAGCAGGGCCATCGGCCGAATCATATGCGCGTCGGCTTAGTGCAGATTCAGCTTGCTGGCTACCGAGTGCAGTGGAATGCTGCCTCTTCGCAACCCGCACGTAAATCGCAAAGGGCACCAACTCCATCTGACCCTTCAGACCTGGAAAGTCCAGTAGACGCTAAAGAGCCTTCGGCGAGTCAGTTAGTAACCCCTGCCAGACGCTACCAGCGCTTTGCAGATACAGACCGCAGTCCTGAGCCGTCTTCCAAGCAAAGCAGCAAAGGCAAGAAGGGTAGCAAGCTGCGTAGGAGGACCGCTCAGGTCCACACTTTCACGATCTAATTCTCGCATTAGGCGGCGACAAATTGACGGCAATGGTGACACCCCGTTGTCGCCTCCGTCAACCAAACAGCGCAATGCAAGCGAAAGGCTAAACCGATCCAAACTAGCGACAAGGAGGAGGAGGCGTCGCACGTCAAGCGCCTCGGAACATACGAGGAACACTAATCGCAAGTTGCGCATCAGACAAGAAGTCTCCCGCCAAACCACCAGTCGAGCGGGAAGCGCTGACTTTGGGAGAGGCAATGGCTCAAACGGCAATGTACCCGACGCTACAGCACCTGTTGAATACTTCCCACTAGACTACGCTCCTTTCTTTGTCGACGTACAAAAAAAACCTTGACAGTTTACTGGTAGCTTTAACACCGCTTGATTACGTATCAACCAGATCGTTAGATTGGTATCGAGGACAGGACAATTACGAAAAGATCCTAAAGCGGTCCTAATACATGGTATTCGATCCCCCTGCCGTATTCCTATCGCCATCCCATCGTGCTGCGTACAGCAGAAGTCTCGCTTCCCGGCAAAGAGCCTACCTCGCTTGTATTTGCGATTGTTCTAGCATGATTCCAACTGTCATCCATTGGAAATTGGGAAACTCTTGCTTTTGCCCAAGTCGGGTTGAGTAGGCTGTCTTGCTCTCTCGAATACCAAGTCAGGAAAAGACAGCCTAACACTGTTATAGCCCCGATAATACAGGCTGCGTACTATATATGGTATGCCAGATGGATCAGGCGAAAGGTTTCTAAGCTTTGTATCGCTTATGAAACCTATCTTGAAGCCCTTACCAGACTGTCAAAGCCCTTCTCGAATCTAGCTAGCAGATCAGGTTGAAGCGCAGGTATGGAATCAACTGCACCACTAAAGTCATTGCGTAATTGAGCGGTACCACCTGTAAAAGCAGCTAAAGCACCAATGGTAAGGAAGGACATACTTCCTATCGTGAATTGAAAGCGTTTCTCCCAGGAATGTGACGGATTTAGCGGAGTCCACATAAACCTTGGCTGAAGAAGACCCAAAGGCAATCGGAAACAAATAGCGTGAATGTTCAGAAGGCCTTGTACGCAAATTGCACACGTCGCCGCTGGCTGTCCCTTACCCATTGAGCTACTAGAGACAGACTTTATACAAAGAAAGAGGCATCTTAGACATCCGCGCCGTCGCTTGATATCAGAAGCCAAAATGTAATCAGAAACTGTCCTTACTATATAATGAAAACACCGTTGAGGGAACACTCAATAGCCCAGTACCGCGAATCAGTTACACTTGTCAGGATGCGAGTACCTGATATAGGTAAACTCACCCCAAGTACGAAAGCTGCGGGTGCCGCTCCGGTCGATTTTGGCAGAGTCGTTACAACGGTTTCAGGAAGACGAGATTGCTCGTAAATGGTTTCGAAATTGGTCGTTCTGGGTGATTCAACGGGTACTCCCTTTCATTAGCTTTGGGGAGAACCCTGTTAAGTTTGTCTAGGGGGTTACTTGACAGCTGAACGGGGGTACCGTAGTGAATCTGCTTACAATCCTCCACTGCAGATAATGGCTCCCGAGCTGCACGAACAAGATAAGGATAACCCATTTCGTAAGTTTTTGCTGGAATTTTGATTCGTCCGTTGTTCGGCATGATGAGATATGTCTATGCTTACGCTTTTTGCAGACATGCACCCATTGCCCCGAACCAAAATGCGACAAATGCATCAGCAGATACCGATCCGGTCTTTGGTCTCTTTTTGGTCTGTCTCCTTTTCAAGAGATTTGCAACAGGGAAGCTATCGGCATTAGTCTCACTGCTTTCTGGGCTTTGCGTAGCATTATCTTCGATATTGGCGGTTGTACGGCTAGTTAAGTCGGCTAAGACAAAATCCCGCTTCGAGTACTGATCCGCTTGAATGGATTGTATGTAGAATAAATTACCCTCCAATGCAAACTGAGGGACGGGTTTAATCATTGTGCTTGCTATGAGTACTGTTTCGATGAGGGCTAGGCAAGTGAGAACCAGTGCAAATATCTAGAACACAGAATTACAATGATCAGTCACGATAGAGTGGTTCGGCTCATCTAACGTTTGTTCTGTGAGATACGGAACGATGTAGAATAGACTTTATTCCGACACGGCTCACCCTGACAAATCTGCGTCGTTTTCGTTCGTTTGCCAATCTAGTCTGGTACTTGACTTGCCTTATAGCCTCATTGTTCTTCGCCTCGATTGCCTTTACTTGATCTTCCAATCTTTGAGCCTCTTGTAGATGTTGGTCTCTTGTGAGGTGGAGATCACGTCCGTCCGCATCGAGAGGGTCCAGCAGTGCATCGTCTAACATCCTTCCCCCTGTTGCCCCTCCTGGTCTAGTGTGGGCGTGCGATGCTCCACCTGGGAAGCCTGCGGAACCACCATATCCGTCGTGCAACTCGTCGATCTCTCCTACTAGTATGTTTTCGGGACCCCAGTACGATATAGGAGGTGGAGCCCTGTCACTCGATGCCGGTGCAGCCATTCTTTAGCGGTCATAAAAGGCCCGACCAGGTATCAGCAGGTACGAGGAGAGTGTGCAAAAGACCAGTAAGTTGGAGGAAAGGAGATGGGGCAAATGCATATATGATTGTCCCTTCTATTCAAAAGGGGACGTCAAACTCGTCTAACTAGTATACCAGTATTTATGCGGCTGTGATAAGGTGTATGACGGGATTACCTATACACACGCAGGCTCTGGGGATTCAGGGTGAAAATCTCGCACTCGTCAGTCCAGACAGCATGTCCTTGATGGGGTCTTCGTATGCTTCCTGTTAGCGTCTGCAACGCTTCAGCCTGCGGAGGCATATGGCTTAGACATCATGCATACTGGACTGGGCGTCCGTGTCAGTACCTTGAAGTTCAGCTGTGTATCTGCACGAGTTGCGGAAACCTGCGGGTTTTGTTCAATTCAGTCTCACCTACAGTGACCTCGGACAGAATCAATGCCACCTCCCTCAGCCCGTCTCAGACTCTGCTCCTCGGAGGCAAATGGCCCCCAGCCGGCCGAGCGATCGAGATCTTTTCCGCCCAGGGCCGGATATGGAAGGAGGCTTTCATCCCGACCCGACAGCACATTCGCTCGACAGGAACCAAAAGCAGGATGCCGGCGATGGCTCCTGCCTAATGCGGGAGCATTGCCGCACTCTCAGACAAGGCAGGACACACGGCGCGTCCTGGGACAAGCTCAAAGTGGACGGATGCAGGCGAGCGCCGGCGAGAGACGCGATGCAATGCAAGCTGAACTGCAAATGCAGACAGGGCGGCGGGCCTATCCAGGGCTAGGATGCAAGTTATTGGGGAAGCTGTGTGATGCGAGCGAGCATTCAAAGCTCGCGCGGCCAAGTCCAGATCGATGCTGCAAATCAGGGCAATGGGCCATACGGTCGACTGATGCGCAGCTCTTTTTGCTTGCTTCTTCACATGCGCGCACACTACCGAGAGGGAGCATGACAGATTGCACCTCTAGCTGACTTTTACCACACATCACCATCAGCGCACATCGCAACCGCTTTCCCCTTCTGCCCATCGATCTGAGTGTCCCTTTCTCCTACATCCAGCTCATCTCAAAGGATAAGGACAACCACCCATCATGGTGTTCCTGCTCCGCAAGAAGGCAACGGCGACTGCAAAGGCAGCCAAGGAGAACGAGGCTCTGAAGCAGCAGGTGCTGCAGCTCCAGATGCAGCAGCAGCAGTTCCACCAGCAGCAGCAGCAGCTCCAGCACCCCAGCAGCCACCAGCACAACCAGGCAATCCCCAAAGTAGTCAACGGCGAATCTCTCTCTGCTATGAGCATCCAGTACGACAGCGAGCGCATCAGCCAGAACCCGACCTATGCTCCAAGCAACTCCATCTCAACTACCTCTTCATCATCTACCACCAAGCCGGGCTCCGCTAGTGGTCTTGCAGCCGATGCCGCTCCTTCCACTATCTCTGCCCAAGGCCAATCCTCCGAGCCGATCGACCAGCTGCTTGCTCGAGGAGATAGCGACACAAACGCCAGCACCAGTACAGCCAAGAATGCGTCATTGCCGTCGTTCCGTCGTACCTCCTCGGCTCATGCGAGCATTACCGCGCATTCCCAAAAACTGCCCCCTCTGCATTCGACGGTAGCTTCGACTTCCTCCTCCTACTATCCTTCCTCTTCCGGCAATAACGGCAACAGTCCTGCTCTTCCTGCTAATGCATCATCCTCCTCTCATACCCACTACAACACGCACAAATCGCCTTCTTCGTATGGCTATTATCGTTCTGAAACTGACAAGCATGCGAGAAGCGGATCAGTTTCGTCGGAATCCAGCTATGCTGCGAGCGAGACATCAGATGTCCTCCACAATAGCGTTGGCGGAAGAAGCTCAAGTGGGGGTACCACAGCTACAACGCCTGGCAGTACGATGGATAAAGACCAATCTTACTCTTCCCAACGCAAAAACTCCCTTGCGATGACACCCTCTCAACAGCAGCAGCCGCAGCAACACCAACACAACCAACATCAACAAGCGCAGTCCCAACGACCGGTTTCTATTGAACGCATCCCAGTACCCGGTGCTGCAAGCCCGTCGACACCCTCCTCAGCCCGTCAAGCGGGAACTAAATCGGCGTTATCCGGAGTTACGCCAGCAGATGCAACTTCAGTACAAGCCTCACCGGCATTATCATCCTCTTCATCCTTTGCAAGGAAAACAGCATCAAGATATACGTTGACTGATTTCAGCTTTCAAAGAACTCTAGGAACTGGATCATTCGGTAGAGTGCATTTAGTACGATCATGCCATAATATGAGATTTTATGCTGTCAAAGTATTGAACAAAGAGCGAGTTGTGAGAATGAAACAGGTCGAACACACAAACTCGGAAAGGGAAATGTTGGAAAGGGTCAGACATCCATTCTTGGTCAACTTATGGGGAACTTTCAAAGATTCTCACAATCTTTATATGGTTATGGACTTTGTTAGCGGTGGTGAACTGTTCAGCTTACTGAGGAAGAGCCAGGTGAGTGCCTCTTCCGGCCGTAGATCAACATCTCTAGCCGCAATCACTAACGGTATGTCTCTCGACGGTCCACCCTTCTTTCTCATTGCTATCTGCAGCGCTTCCCGGATGCAGTCGCCAAGTTCTTCGCTGCAGAAGTTGCTCTCGCGCTAGACTACCTTCATTCGCTCGATATTATCTATCGAGATCTAAAACCCGAAAACATTCTACTCGCTGCAGATGGACACGTCAAGATTACAGACTTTGGTTTCGCAAAGTATGTTCCAGATATCACTTGGACCCTTTGTGGTACTCCCGACTATCTAGCTCCGGAAATCGTTCAATCGAAGGGTTACAATAAAAGTGTGGATTGGTACGCCCTTGGTGTTCTAATCTTTGAGATGCTGGTGAGTCACTCTCTTCAGAGGATCTTCGGCAAAATTTACAGGAGAGTCTGCATGCTGAATGATACCTCGATTCGACAGGCTGGGTACCCACCATTCTTCACAGAAGATTCCAATCCAATGCGATTATACGAGAAAATTATAGCAGGCAAAGTCCGCTATCCATCCTACTTTACCGAAGAAGCGAAAGATCTCCTCCGAAATCTGCTCACAGGTGATCTAAGTAAAAGATTCGGAAACTTAGCCAACGGATCAAGGGATATTTTCGGTCATTCTTATTTCACTGAAGTGGATTGGAATAGATTATACAAGAAGGAAATCCCAGCTCCTTATGTTCCCAGAGTCGAATCAGATGGTGATTCTTCTAATTTTGATGTTTATGCTGAGATTGATGTATCGGAATATGGTCAAATGGGTGCCGATCCACATGGACATTTATTTACGGTAAGCGAGCGTTTCCCTTCTCGCCAAGTAGCCAATGGAGTCGCTAACTGATACGCTCTTACTTTCTGATCCAGTGCTTCTGAAAGATCTTCGCCTCATTGTCGATTTCTATATATATATACGTGCAATTATGGTTCTATCCATCAGTCTTACATAATTCATATCACATGGTTTCAATGTCCCATACCCATCTTCTATTTTGACGACGTTTTACAATCACTTCATCATCTACTGTTGCTCTATATGAAACTGCCTGGCATTCTACGTCTTGAGAGCGATTCAATGTAGATTATAGTTCGGATAATCTAGATCAATTAGAACAAATGACCAAAATCTGACTAAAACAATGTACACTCGTTTGGCTTTCTATTGTGTTTTTCACGCTTCCATCTTGTTTTGTTCTTTTGGGAGAAGTCGTGGATCGGGGATACCAGGTCTGGCCCGATCGAGACGGGCCGACTTGATCTGTGTATGATCAATGCTGCAGCACCCAGCTTGCCAACAAGCAACCAGCATCTACTCCTGCAACATGAGATGTCGCAAGCCGGCGATGCTGCACATCGACGGGACGAACGTTTACTCTGGCAGTCGCGCCTCAAGTCGACTCAGACGCTTTCCAACCGAGCTCTTCAGCGCGAAAAGGACGGAGATCTGAATGCAGCATATAGTCTGTGCATACAGGCAGCCAGAGCTTATCTCTGGTTGATACGCAACTCACCGGATGACACTACGACAAACAACTTGAAATCCATCTCTGCTAAATTACTTACGAGAGCGGAGAAGATCAAAGCTAAAAAGAAAGATGTTTACGCGCTCCCTGTTAGCAGCCTTGATGAATGTTAGTTCGCGCTATCCCAGTCAGTCACCTGTGCAGGGTGGATGAATACTCATCGCGGGACTTGTCATTATTTCGATAGTCGAGCAAAGCACTGTCTTGGACAATGCAAGCGTCATAAGAGATCGCGTCTTTCGGCCGTGGTCGCCTCAATTGCCACAAGACCTTCTGGATGGGCATCTTTTCAGGTATGTTTTTCGTAAACTTTCGAATGCTGGACAGTACTGACGTACTTTTCACCACATCTTCTCAAAACTCCGAAAGTGACCCCGGTGGTCACTTCAGCTTGTCTCAAGAGCAAAAGGAGCGCTTAGTTTGCTTCAAGCGTATTTCCGAATTGTCCGACTCACCCATCTTGCTGTCTGACGAAGCCGACCCGAAACATATCTGGCAGAGCTGCGTTACAGACTGCACTGTAATATCATCGTTGATATCATGCCTGCAACATTCAAAACGTTTCGCATCTTCAGTATGCAGCTCAATAGCCCTATAGGAGGTTTGAGAGGAAGGCAGCATGCAGGCTGACGCTAATACACTCACAGCTCTGTACTTCATCAATGTACCCACGCAACTCTGAAAATCGTCCTGAATACAGTCCGAAAGGCAAATATGTAGCAAGACTTGCGCTGAATGGCACCTGGAGAGCTGTGAGTTGGCCGAGAATTTCTATCGAGCTTGTCTCTGTGATTTCACTGACACGCTCCACAGGTCGGTGAGCGGACCATTCTGATACTCCATATAGGTGCCAATCACCTGACCAACATGCAGAAATCGATGACTATCTCCCGCTCGGCCAAGATGGGTCGCTGCTATGTGCCCATATGCTGCCCAGCAATGACTTTTGGGCAGCACTGTTAGAAAAGGCAGTACGTGGTGGTTCTCCGGCGTTAAACATTCTGATTGGCGAAGTTGGCTGACTTATCTGCGCAGTTTGTGAAAGTACATGGTGGCTACCTCATACCTGGCTCGTAAGCCAGCAAACAACACTATTGGAGCGACCAATAGCTGATAATGGAGCTTCTCTGTTACAGAGACGCTGCAGCCGATTTATAGTGGGCGAATTGCCGTCCTCCGCTTGAATCGCCTAATTGAGACGGAATCAACAGCACTTTTACTGGATGGATTCCAGAGACAATCAGCCTGCGGCAGTGAGTTGTGGATGTCAACATGCAGCTAAACAGCTCTGACAGCTCTTTCGTGCCGCAGCCCCAAGTTCCGGAGAGAACACACTTGGGAAAGGCTTTTGATTGCCTTCAACGCAGGTACTCTTTAATTGACCGTCGGCTAAAATACCTCCTTTACTTACTCTCAGTCTCCCTACCTTAGGCCGTTGTTTACTAAGCTTAGGTAGTGGCATTGAGCCGATCAAGATCTCGGGCGACCAGTGTCTCGCATCGAAGCACGCCTTTGCCGTCATTGGTGAGTTTAATATTATCGCTGTAGCACACGCTTAGCTCAGCAAGTCGAGTCATGGCAGGCTTGGATTGGGATGAAAATGGAGGTCGGATGATAGAGCTCATTGACCCTTGGGTTGCACCGAATCGCGGACGTCCAATGGAGACGACAAATTCGCCTATCAAGCTATCATGGGACACGGTTTGTACCGAGTTTCACTCGCTCTATTGTAACTGGGATCCGCACCCATTTGAGCTCAGCGAGTCATATCATCTGTGAGTGGGCTCGGTACTGCTTAGCGGGACGTACCTTGACAACCTTGAATGTATGTAGCAAGAGCACAAATCAGGAGCCGCTGCTCTTGTCGCTGCAACTTGGCCCGTCGCCAAGCATAGATCAAGACGAGATATGGCTGCTTTTATCGAAGCATACGGACACGGGTGCTGAGAGAGAGTACCTGTCGTTGCAAGTCCGCGAAAATATATCTTCTGGATCTGCCGCTGGCCATACCGTCGATGTAGCGGTAAGGGAAAAGATCACTACGGAAATATTAGGTAACCTGACGCCTTTTTTTGGATAGACTGAATACACAAACAGCCCGCATATACTGGTCAAATTCCGATCGGAGCGAACGCAAGCGCAATTAAACGTATCAGTAGCCAAGATGGGTCCACGACCAGATATAACTTATACTCTCACGGTCTATTCACCATGTCCTTTGCATCTGACCGATCGGTCCGTCGACCTGCCCTATCTGCACCATGTATGTTGTGCAATGTATATGACCTGCTAGCTTATTATCAATTAATGCTTAATCAATCCCAGATTAAGGGTCGTCTCGACCTGAAGAGCTCGGGAGGTAACCCGATGCACCCGAGTTATATACATAATCCGCATTACGCGTTTGTAGTGAACTTGCAGCAGGGCTTGCAATTACAAGCGACCCTTCAAGCTTCGGGCAATTTTCCTATCAACCTAAAGCTGGTCAAACAGAGAGCCGAGGCTGATTCCCGCATACTACAGTAAGTTTGTAAAGGAGTCATCGGTCAACCCCGACCTTCACGTGACGTTGACTGACCCTTGTCCACAGATATGAAACGTGCGCCGTTGTTGCGGACTCTGGCGCTTATACCTATCGTACCGCGACTCTGACAGTGGATGAGCTACCTATGGGTCGATATTGCCTCATCCCCTCAACCTTTGAGCCTGGACAGACAACGGATCTTCAGATCCGCTTGAAGACCAGCCTGCCGGTCTCGCAACCTACGCTTCTGCCAGCCGAAGATTCGGGCAAGTTTGTACGCCTTTTGAAAGGTCACATTGCCGCGCCACAGACGGATCGTATGCTGGGGAGATCTCGATACCTTGACAATCCACGCTACCTAATTAAACCTCGGCAGGTGTGTTGGCTGTCACTGCGCTTACGGCAGACTCCCAAACCTTCCGTACACCTCAATGCTTCGCTCTTTTCCGAACTCCCACTAGCGAACAGGGAATGTTCCCCTATTGGCGGGACAGGTGCCTATGCCAGCTACGTGGCTGGGGTAACATCTATACCTATCAAAATAAGACCTTCCTCGTCAGATTACGTATTGATCATCTCGGCAGCCGCGGCAAGTAGTTTTGCGGAAGGTCAAGATGTTGAATACGAGTGCTCGGTCTTTTCTGATCATCCAGTAAATATCGATGAAATGCCCCAGTGAAGAGGGCGCACCAAGCTTTATGATGGCCTGTCTTTCAACTGCAATTGTCACTCTATGCGCATGCTTGTAGTATATATTCATCTAAGGATCGTCTATTGATACACTTCGCCGCCCCCGTAAGGCTGGAAAAGTACAACCATGCGTAACTTGGGTGTCGCAAGGCATGCCGGGATGCTGAACGACTATGCTATACCGTAATTGTCCGTGTTGTTGTAATCGTATCAAATGATCGTATCAAATGAATGGGATAGCTAAAGATAAGAGGAACAGCTCAGGCTCCTACGCCCGCCATGTTTTTCCTCTTTGAAAAGCCCTTTCTTCGTCGCATGGTCGAGCCCTCAGGCGGCAAGAAGCCCATGAGGGTCTGAACCGGAGCCGGATTTGGAATTTGGCTTTCTCCGTCAACTGGACTAATGGGAGAACGCATATCATCGAGATCATCGTTATCGTCCTCGATAGGAGGTTGGTCGAGATCATCTTGGAAGTACTGAACGGGTTGAAGAGAATTGACAAAGGTGATACCGACCTCTTTGCAATAATGTAGCAGGGCGGCATGGAAAGCTGTGCGACGATTCCATCTTTCACCCCCTGTACATTCGATAGAGCATATCAGTCAAACGTATACCAGCCGATAATACCGGCCAACGGCATGGGAATACTCACAATCTTGCCAGTTCTCTCGATGCAGCATACCGATAGTGATTTCGATATATCTCATATAGTTGAAATTCTGCAGAACCACAGCTGTAGAGGGAGCGAACATTCTCTTCTCATCCTTCTGCAACCAATTATTCATCTTCTTTTCCAACTCATCCAGTTGTTCCAGTGAAGTATTCCAACCAACTTGCAAAGTGGCATTTTCGAACTGAGGTGGTGATCTTCTAAGATTTGTGATGGTCAAGGTTCCCAGTTTCGAATTTGCGATCATCGTTTCTGTGCCGTCCCACTTCGTGAACAAGGTGCTGAACAAGCCCAGTTGTTTAACTACGAAGACTTCGCCTTCTAGGAAGATACGATCTCCTGAGTCAAATGGGTGAGTCGCAAACAGGAAAATGACGGAATCGAAAACGTTCTGAGCGGCCGATTTGAAAATGAAGGAGGCTGCGATGGCGATCGTATAGGCTGTAGTAAGGTTCGAATATATGTTGACTTTAAAGATAGCAAAGGCGACAAGTGCCAGGATCTAAGATCGACCGAGGCAGAACATGGAACGAGTATCAGGACAGGTCAGTCAGTATAGCTTACGGGCGGAACGGAAATGAGCAAGTAAGGCACTCACGATTAGAGCAGCAATCTGAAATAGCCTATCCAAAGTCGATACGGCTTCTGACACATCTTGTAGACTTCTTGCTAAGAACTTTCTCTCCTTGAATGCAGCTAGAATGGTAGCTCTGATCTCTGGTCTAGAGATATCACCATTGCCATCTTTGTCAAAGACAGCAAAGGCAGCTTCTGCTTCGGTCTCAGACTTGAATGCTGGATAGAAATCACTGGTGACTAGGTAGTTGCGAGACATTTCCTAGAAAAATATGCATCACAGAAAGTGTTAGAATGATTGATACGGCTACTCTGCCGGAAACTCGTAGAATGTCCACTGGCCGGAATCGAGTGGAGGAAGGGGAAACCGTAGGAAGATTGTCCTCAACTCACGCTTCTGAAAGCATAGAATAGATCCCGTGCTAGTTTCTTAGCATCTTTCGCACCACCGATATCTAGTCCCAACCCTTTGCCCACTACATCTGGGTCATTCAATGTTTTCAGAGGGTCGACCATAGCTTGTCTAGCTATTTGCTGGGCAGTAGCAGCTTTCTTTCCAAACAGATGAACTTTCTTCGATTTCTTGTTCTTTTTACCTTGTAATTTCTTATTTGCATCACTCATTTCAGCTGGTGTCGTAGGTACGCTTGCATTCGCAGAGTCAGGCTGAGATGACGATACTGCACTGCCTGGCAATGTTTGCGACTTCGCACCAGCTTTATTAGGATGTCCAGCTGTAGTTCTTCTTTCATTCCTGAGATTGAAGTGCTGATTCGTAATTTGCAAAGGGATAGCATTATCCGTTGAAGGTAAATTTTGACGATGTTCCTGAGATGATCTAAAAGCAGGTGGTATAGGTAGTCTGGACCATAAAGACTGATGAGAAGGTTCAGGAGCATCAGGTACGTTAGGTGAATTCATCTGATGTGGACTGCCATTTCCGAAGGGAGGGGTGTTTGCCCTTGATCTTCCCATGGCTGGAGAGGAAAAGTATCCCCCTTGATCATTGCTAACACCCCCAAAACCAACTCTAAAAGCAGAAGGCGTGTTGAAGCCAGAGTGTCCGCCACCCGTCCGTCTGTTCCGCTTAGGTCTATAATCTTTGAGCTTATCTATCGTACTGAGAGCGAATGCATTGTTTTTCAAGCGGTCGGCATAAGCTACCGCATGGAAGTTGAGGGAGATATACCGAATAAGGATTTTCTCAATGCTCCATATCAGAGCTATGAAAAAGAGGAGCTGAACAACTTGGTATATTCGATATGTATAGGGTGCCCGGCTGTTTTCTGGATCCGAGGCATTGCGCAGGTTAAAGATGGAATTGAATGTGACGGCGAAGGAACCCCAGAAAAAGCCGGCGAAGAAGAGTGGCTGAGAAGTACATCAGACAATGTGGTAGGTTTGCTGATCAGCATGTGGTATTGCGGGATATCTCGGGTATGTATGGCATCTCCAGCTAGACCAACTCACCTTGATGTAGGGTGCGCTAGCATTAAACATCTCCACATAGCCAATGAACTTCTCATTGAGATCACCCCAGATCAAGTCCACTATGAAGACGAAGAGTTTCGGTATCAAGTCGAACAGGGAGTGTATAATCCATTTAGCAATGAAGTTGAAGGCTACCCAGTAGCACCAGGCTTGGATGTTATCGCAAACATATTGCAGATGCTCGTCCTGTGTTTGACCTTTAACGAGAAACTGCACCACCAAGGCAGGTGTGATGAGAGCCAATATGAGGATGACATTCCCCAAGAAAGTGAACAGAAGCAGTTTGGCAAGGTGTACCGGGCTGAATTTTCGAATGACAGTACCACGACGACGCTTCTCTTCAGGCGCGTTCGCTTTCTTGTATTCCTCTTCGTACTTTTGGTCAAGCTGCTTGACTAGCTCATCATCGTCATCCCAGTCATAATCGTCGAAGCCATTCTCGTCATCAAGATCGGTCTCTGTCCATCTTCTAGCCATGCCTGGGGCCTGTGGACTGTTCGAGCGAGATATAGCCGATCCCTTATCGTTCCCATTGCCGTTAGAGTAGTGCTCCGTCTTCTCGTCTGCATAGGCCTTCGGTTCTTCGGCAGAGGCATCAAAGACTCTTGCCACTTGGTCTGCCCAGTCTATTTTCTTCTTCTCGTGCTGAAGATGGTGAGGCGGCGGCGAGGGAGTATGCTGGGAAGCTGGAGTCTGGGAGTTGGTGAGAGTGTTCGCGTTAGATGACCATGTCGTAGATTGCGAGGTATCGTTGCTGCTGTGATTGTAGTTGGAGGAAGTATTCGTGCTCGACTGCAGCGTATTTACGCGCTCTGGTGCTGGTCGGCCAGCGGAGTTCGCTGCGGAAGCGTCCCGGTGCCGAGTCCTTCGCAGGTCATCTGCAGTGTCCGTCTGCGTATAGTCGACGGCTCGGACGGAGCCTGGTGCAGCAGCTGCTGCTTGCTGAGGCATTGCAGGGATCTTGCTGTCGCTGTCATCCTCGGTTCTCGCCCCAGCAGCAGCCATGGAGAGCGACTGCGAGCGGGAGCGGTACAGCGGCAGCGAGGCGTCGGAAGCGTTGTTCGCGTTGTAGTACGAGCTGTTGTGCTGGCTGTAGAACGGTGCGCGCTCGCTCAGGTCCGGCTCGTCGCCGTTGAAGGGACGGAGAGCATGGCCAGCAGCGTCTTCGTCGAGCTCGTCGTAGCCGGCGGGACGGCGAGGTGCAGCGCGGTAGAATGGGCCAGCCATGGTGCACTGGACTGCTCGGCAGTCGAGTTGGGTTGAGGACGGGTCTGCCTTGCTGCTGCTTTGCAGCTATTTTCGCCGGTCCTTGCAAGGTCACCTTTCTTTTCCGCGAGTGGCGTCTGGAACTACTATTGTCTCGCAGCGGAGGCTTTCCACGCTCAGCGGCCTGCCAACACGCCGACCCCACCGCAGAACTATACTACAACACACCTGCGTCTATGCTATGCACGCCCGTGTGACTACTTGCTGTTCCGTAGCGCGCCGTTTCGCCATCAGACGCGCACCCTCCTTAACGCGACTTTCACTCCTATGACACGACACTTTCCGTGTTTTGAAAACAGCGAGGATGGCGACACAGTCAGGCATCATTGTTCCGCAGATCAATACCAGCCGATTAGTCTTGCAGCTGATGAGCTACAGCAAAGCTCCCATCCTCTTGCCGGCCTCCGGTAGCGTGCAACCAAATGCATAGCCCGCTTTGCCGGGAAAAATCTGCTCATAAGCAACGCATACTTGACGAAAGCTGCGTGTTCAGATAGCATATACCTAATATGCATTCACACGTAAAAATCCCTATCAGCCCTCCATCATCCGAACGTTCTTCCCACCTTCTACACCCCCTTGTCTACCTACAGGGCTCACAAAGCTAATTCACGCTGGTATTCCGTTTGCTTCACCACACTCCCTTACTTACACTCTCTGTGATAATGAGCGCCGAGTTCATCAGCAGTCGTATGCCAAGGCCTCGCAAAGTAGGGAGTTCCTCTCGGCGTATATAATGTCTGCAGGCAGATTCCAGGGCGCTGATAATCTCTCCTTCCTCGATTTCTGTTGTTATATTTCACCTCCATTCTTCTACAGATAACTCTGGGGATCATACTAAGCATGGCTTTCACGAATTCAGTACTCCTCGTCGTCACCCTCGTTAGACCTGTCCCACAGTTCTCCAGCTCTGGAACTTTGATGACGATATCAGCTCGAGGAAATGCAACTCTTGGACGGCGCAGCCTGTTTGAAGCTGAAGGAGCACCTAGAGACGACAAGGAAAAACAACGTACGTTCATCTACGCTAATCACTTTCTGGTAACGACGGCTGCAACCACGTCAGTTTATACTCCACTCATCTTGGTCGACAATTTGAAAAGGCGCAGACAGGAGCATAGCGACGGGAAGAATGAAGTGGAAGCAGGCTGGTATATTCCAAAGAATGCAAAGGAGGAAAACACAAGGAAGCAAGCGGAGCCCTCCACACGTCGTAGCTACACCCAAACGAGCGATACAAATGAACTTTACTTCCCGGAGGAACCGACGTCATCTGCCTTCATTCTGCCTGGACTGGAGCATTCGAGCCAAGCGGCATCCCAGCCAGTGCAGACAATGGCTGTACCGAGCCAAGACCAGGACAAGGTAGTCAAGGTCAAGCTTAAGCCGTCAAAAACCGGCTGGGTGGAGCTCTGGATCGGGCCATTGGGAGTATGCATACAAAGAGGGTAAGTCTGTAGGAGTGTCATTCAATGTCAATATGTGCAGTATTATATCTGACGATTATCTGCTATTCACAGAAATGGTACTATAGCATGCAGTACCGCCTCTATGTAAGTGAGGTCTTCTTTCGTATGTCTCGTCCCATTCCTTATGGTCGTGACATCCTGATATACCAGAACCAAAAACTTTCTTACTTCTTATCGTCAAGCTCGTCTGGACGGCGATATCGTCGCTCGACTGCCGCATCATCTTAAAGGCTGTTCAGTGGCTTTATTGTTGGCTGTATGTGCAAATGACTCCGTTGCTCCTCGTCAACTTCTTACTGATCCGAATTTCATCCTGGCTTTTAGGTATTAGTGTATATCCTCTGCACCGCAATGTGGGTTGAGACGCATTCTCCTTAGCCTATCCGAGTGTTCAAAGCTCAACTGACTTACCGACACCTTGCCCAAATAGCTTTGCACTCACACTATCTCCGCCGTGAGTCGTCCCCGATATTCGGCCGCATTTAGCTATCACGTCCAAGCAAGGTCTTGACAGACATATGGCATCGGATTTTACAGGTTCAGCCTTCTGATGCGCTACGGACCTACGAAAAGCATGGATGCCCGCCACCAAGCCTCATTAGCATTGAACACTGTACTTTGCACAATCGCACTCTTCCTAGTCCTGGTGCCAACTTTCATACTACGTGGCATGTTCCTTAGAACTGTCGATTCGGTTCCTGCTTTCGATGACAACTTAACAGCAAAATTGGGAGGGGCGTTTGCTCAACTCTATGCTTGTTCTATTTTGGGTGGATTGATACTATTACAGAGTATTGCACTGGTTAGTGAGGACCTACGTAAGCCATGGTGGTTCGGTAAGTGTGGTCCAACCTTGAAGATCCTGCTTCACAGGGAAAACAATCAAAGCCGTAGTTAAGTTTACCGTTTTCTTCAGTGTACAAGACACTCAGGCGGAATCCCTTTCAGACGAATACTAGAGGGATAGATTTTACGGCACATCGACAGCTTAGGCTCCAAGCAGAAGCACAAGCTCGCGCAGAGCTGGAAGCGCAAGCCATCGCTGAAGCGGCTCGGAGCCGATACGGACCGGAAAGCGCCTATGACGATGACGATGGCATGAGCCGATATGCCCCTACAGGCATTGGAGCCTCCGAGGTGGCTCCTCCTGGAGGTAGCGTCTTCATTGCTGGCCGCCGCGCAAGGGGGCTTGGGCGGACTGCAGCCAGCTCACATTATAGTCACGCTTTCCCACCTAGCCAAGCTGCACGTTCTTACATATCGCGCCATGAAGGGTCCAGAAGCTATCCTGTCATACACAGGCCGTACTCTGGGTCCATTGTAGCCGACAGATTCCAAACCGGGCCCGGTAGCCCCGAATTTCCCGCTAAAGGGTGGTGAGCAATTGGGGGGTTGAAGGTTATGTTGTCGGGCTTCAGGCTCTACCCAACAACACCACCTTTGCCTTCGTATCTTGCGTCATATGTCAGGTGCATATCCTCCACAGACAATGGGGACGGTCATGCTGGTCGGCGCAGCGTTCGGTCTGTTCAAGTGTCCAACGCGTCTACCTGGTCTCCGCTAAACTGCAGTCCACCCAGAATCTATTGGCCTTGCGGCAAAGCCATTTGCTATCACCAACTCAACATCTTTCAGATTGCCGCACAGCTGATCTTAACATCACTTTCATTTACATCACATATAGACGATCATGTCTGACGACATCGTACACCGGCGTATGCCGAAGCGTCGTAAAGTAAGTCCAGCATCATCACAGTAGTGAAACCGCTTCCCGGCTCAAAGGTCTCTCCCCAGGTGACTATCTGTATAGTCCTTGCGATGGCCTTTTCAAATAGCGTAACACTCATTGTGACCGTCATTCGACCTGTTCCCCAGTTCGCGACTACAGGCGTTTTGATGCAGCTCGGTGCAAGAACAGAAGCTACACTAGCTAGAAGATACATCTCGACAGCGGCCACTATGGGACCAGAACAGGATGATGGTTGGCTCTCCCCCTCAAAACGCCAAGCCTTCAACTTTGATGGTTCTTACTCCTACTCTGACAGTCCACCAGCATATGCTCCGGACTCCAGAGATGTCAAGGAGCAACAGCCCTCTTTACTGGGATCTGTACCTCCTCTACACGTCCGTAGTCCCTGTGGCGATCCCTGCGGAGACCGCTTTTTCGAGGAGCCCAAGCCCAAACCGAAACCGAAACCTGTCCATAAGCCCAAACCGATACAGCAGAAGTTTGCTGATCCTACCGCTTATATTGACATGGTAGTTGGCCTCCTTGGCGTATGCATCATGAGAGTGTGAGTACTCATCTACGCGATCGTAAAAGTGGACCGGGCTCAGGTCTCGTTCTAAAAGGGATGGAGTCACTGCTTGTAGTGACCCTACCTTGTGAGCTTGCGAGTTATCTGCTCGGTGCTACTCTGAATGGAAGGTGCCTTGTGACTCTGCAGCACTCCAAACTACAGGCCCGTGTTCGAACAGGCGAATCTCGACAAGGATGTCTTGACTAAGCTCCCTTTCTCCCCTGGTGCCGCTTCTCTATCCATATTGTTTTCCGTAAGACACCTGGGAGCTTCAATCATACTCAATAATCCTAACATTTGACCTCCTCGTTACGCAGGCTGTGCTATACAGCATATCTGTTATTATGTAGGTCGCTGCGCTCCACCTATCTCTATACAATGATCCAAAAGGGCTCAACCACAACTATCATAATGAACCCTCTAGCTTCGGCCTCATGCTCATTCCTCCGTAAGCCGTTCGCAGCTAGCCATAGGTGTATGCAGATGACTTATGACAATGTCTTCAGGTTCAACATAGGAAGGTCCGCAACTGGCAAACGCATCATGGATTCTAGACATCAGAACGCACTCGCCATCGTAGCAGTGATTATCACTATCGCTCTATTCCTGGCTCTCATACCTACTTTCACGCTACGGGAAGCCTTCCAGAAAGCCATCAAAGCCATACCTGCTTATAATGAGAACTTGCAAGCTAAACTCGGTTCCGCTTTCACTCAGCTTTACGTCATCTGTGTATTGGGTGGACTGATCCTCGTTCAATGTTTGCTGCTCATCAGCGAGGATCTTAGATTCCCTTGGTGGTATAGTGAGTGACTGCTTGGAATGCGGCTTTTCACATAATAGAAGGTGCTGAAGAACCTGTTTATTCCCCTACACTCTATTCATACAAACGACAGCTCAAGCCAGCATTCGCCGAAATCCCTTTGAAACGACAGAACCAGGATTGACGCTGACCGCCGAAGTCCTCAAGAAAGATCGCCTGGATCGACGTTTTCATGAGCTCGGGGAGCCACCCGCGTTTGCTATACCAGCTTTTCAGACACCGGCCGAAGCAGCTGCCCGAAGATGGGAAGAGCGCGAGAAGGCCTTGCAAGAGCAGCAAGCATCGGTATCAGGATTGCGTACAGGCAATCACCCGGGGACAGGTCACGCGACCTCCCCAGAAACCGGAAATGTTTAGAGCATTGCATAAGCCTTATTGCGACTGTTGTACAGAGGCCCTACATAATACTAATACAGGAGAAATGGATACATATTCTTACCCTGCCCCGCCCACGGGAAACTACTCTCATGTCCGTATTCTATTCTGGGATGATCTACAGATTTCAGCGCATCCCGGTTCTTTTTGCAGTTGTGCGCATGTTCTCAGATCATCCAGCTCTTCCAGCGTGAACCCCCCTAACCGGCCACTCTGCCAGTTTGCAAGTGTAATACTTCGACGATCTCTCCATTCCGCTGTCAATAAAGCTTCTGCGACTTGCTCTATACCACCATAAGCTGCCATATTGATATGGTTATCACCTAGCAGGGATATTGTTGTTTCAGTGTTGTTGACGTGATACGGCAGAGCGTGTTGGATGTATTGAGCTTCGACCAAAGGTAAATGCTTATTGAAGACGAGATGGTCGACCGGAAATACGGAGAAGAAGTCCCGCAAAATCGTTTCACCGTCGGACAATGTGACGGTTACGATGGAGGGTGGTATCATGGAACGATTGGCTAAAGGTGGGGATGAATGGCGAGTAGTAGTCAGTATTGCCTTTTAGTAGAGACGAATTGCGATGCTCACTTTGTACGGCTAGGGTCGCGAATTGCTTCATCTGGACTAGCAGCTCCTCGGGTGTGTCGGAGAGTGCTGGCAGTTGTAAGAGCATCGGCGGTTCAGAATAGTAATTGTCAATGTCCTGCCAAAAGCCTTTCTCGCGAGGAAGTAGGTATTTCAGTGCCCTATAAAGATCAAGCCGATCATCAGACCTCAGGGTTTGTCGCGGTGTTTGGGAGGTACATACGGATTGTCTAAACATGTTCCATGCCATGCGGCTGCATCGGAGGAGTGAAGCCGAGGCCATGAGAAAGCTAGATGATAGGAGTAGACAGCCTGGGAATCCCGCAGGGAAGGGGTTAGCAGATCTTGGCAGCTGTCAATACAAAGAAATAAGACGTACCTCAGTGGGTATCACGTTCATCGAGATTCCGTTCTTCGATTCGAACTGCGCTAAAAAAGCAGGTCCTTCATTGCCTTGGGACATCGGTCTGATTTGTTCTGTTCCTAATAGCGTGTTCGTGTCGTGCTGATCTCTAGATACCTCCTGCATGTCCATCGCGAGTACAGATTTCCAGTGGGCTATGGTATTATCCGTAGGCATGATATGGAAGAAACCTGTGTTGACGTTACCCTCTATGGCCTCGTCTTGAATTTGCCAGTCGTACTGTCCAAGGGGGGCCATATGTTCGAAAGGATCGCTAGAATAAAATGGCAGCGACATCGTTTAACCGTTATCACCCAGCTTTGTAAGCGTCTCGCTATGCAGAGAGGGATAACTTACCTCCTGAAGAAGACGTCTGTATCGACAAAAATGGCATCTCTGCCGCTCTCTAGTATGTCAATGAGACCTGTTGAACAAACATAGAGCAGAGAGCGTGTCAGGTGGATGGGGTCAGTGAGCAAAAGAATCAAGTAAAGTTCCATCCGTACCAGCCAGCTTCGGCCAAGTCGAAGGGAAGATGATTTCTGGTCTTGAAAGTTCATATTCTCCATAACACGTCCACTTCCGACTTGCGCATGTTTGCATGCATCCGGGATCAATGCATAGTGTAACGAGTCTGTGTGGCCTGGGGGGTTTCACTTTTCCATCCTCATCTCGAAGGAGTGACGATGAATAGGGTGGTAGAGACTTGACAAAATGCTGCAAGTGGGTAGTGCACGTCTCGCTAAAGAACTGGTCCGCCAATGTCAACCATATCAGATCATTTTCTGGGTATGTCGACAGAAAGTCTTGAAAGGTTTGATTGTAGGTTGATAGTTGAAAGTCATCTTGCTGCAAAGAGCTCGAAGCATCCCACGTGAAGGAGGTGGAAGCGGCCTTGAAGAGGGATGTTGACAGGTTAGTGTACGATGTCGGATGGCTTGGGTAGGTAGACCATAACAGCAGAGTAGCCCCTATGGAAGTAGCAGCTGCGAGGATAGCTACGGAAGGCTGCATTTCTTCCTCGCTCCTTCCGGATGGCCACCACGGGTATATCTGCTATCTACTATGCCGCGCAGGGGGTAGTCTAGATGGGAAATTCGAAATTCGGCACGTGGTGGTTGCACGCGTCTTCAAGTTATCGGTTGAAAGTGTTTCAGACAAGGTAGAGTGGGCCAAGCAGTATTGCGTACAATATAGAGCGATGGACAGTGTCCATACACCTCGAGTGCGCTTGTAGTATCTCCAGCAAGCGACTAGATTCTTGCACCTCCCTGTTGGCGAGCGGCGAGGAATGCGATCTTATCTCTCCTACACGGCCTGTTCCGTCAATCAACCACGCTGTAGTATACAAGTGCACATAATATGCAGACATGTCCTGCATCCAGATAGCCTACATACATATACACAGCGCTATTTCCTGTGTTCCGGCGCGTATATGCTTACGGTATGAGTTTCGCGGCCCGGTGCAGTTGCCGTCTCTACGGCACCTCCGAGTCGCCGCTTGCCGGGCTGATTGCACGACCACCAACAGTGCATGCAAAACGCAACGCTGCTCCTGCCTGCCGTCTACACATATATGCGCTCATCCGCCACAGCAGGACTCTCTACGTTGATACGCTCGACCGCAACATCTCGTCGCTTCAGTGCAAGCCGTATCGTCGCCGCCGCCATGTCCGCTCCATCGTCAGCCTCCAACGAAGTGCCCAAGTACACCTACCTGGCAATCATCCCTGATGTGGCTGATTCTAAACGGTGAGCGAGATGCACGCATAGCTATAATTCCCAATTCGGCAGTGGATGAGAGACCGGAACGTAATCCTGACTACTACCTTGTTTTCCAAAAACAGCATGGAAGTCAGATCACAGCACCTCGCTAATGCTGCCGAGTCGTTCAAGAAGGGCACGCTTCGTGAGTAGGATATTCAAAACGGCTTTGCCCAACAGAGGAAACATCGTCAAAAGCAGAAAAATCTTGTTTCCGAATACAAGCTGACCGCAAGTATGGCTTCCGCTTCTGCCCATGGTATATACAGTCGAAGGCGGGGCTCTCTTCTCAGACGATCAAGCGAAAGAAGATGGCTCTGCGAAAATGGCAGGAAGCTGGATGCTCTTCAAAGCCGAGAACATGGACAAGGCCCGTGAAACACTGGAGAACGATATCTACACCAAAGGTGGAGCTTGGGATATGTCCAAAGTCCAGATTTTCAGTGTAGCCAGGGCTTCTCATTAAGGCCCCAATCGACAGTCAGTCGGCTTCGACACATGAAGGTATCCAAGTAGTGTAACCTTTCTCAATCGTATGCCGGCCAAGATTAAATGATTAATGTGTGAATGCTACAAGAACATAGATAAGCTTGGATTGAATGCCAGGCCCCACTCAGCCAAGGATGCCGAAATCTTGGGGAAACAAAGAAAGGGTACTGAATGAATGCGTAACAAGTAAAGAAACCGTATTTGCGGAGAATTACCACGGGTATTCGCTTGAATGGTTGCTAAAGAAAAAAGGACCCGTTGACAGCCAAGTCGGTCCGATTGCTGCTTGATGATTGATGTTGATGATCAGAATTGCTGTACATTTCTCTCTTGTTTTCGCTCCTTCCGACTGCATCCTCGCGCAGTTTCTACTGACCTGTCAATGCGGTATCCCTAACAGGCAACTTGCCGTTCCCGTTACTTTTGGGCAGGGATCTTTCCACCTTGATCAGTATCGCTGTCGCTTGAGAGCACTGCGGATCCCAATCCAGCGACAGCGTCTTCTCTTCGTCTCTTCAGTATGTCTTCAGCTTCTACAAAAGCAGCAGCAGCAACCTTGTTCTCGGCAACGTCTGAAGATCGTCTAGCCGGGATTGCAATTGCACTAGGATCGAGACGATCCGAGGTCTCTTCGCTAAAGCTTGAAGCTCTCTTCTTTGAATGGAATAAAGGTTGACCAGTGGTATCTGCTTCCTCCTGAAGGACTCTCTGAATCGGTCCGCCTTTGGTACAAGCCGTCTCACCGGGCGAGGGTCTTCTAGCTCGCCTCGAAAGAACCGAGGATGCTTTCGACAAGGGTGGGGTAGTAACTGACGTTGCCCCATCAGAGATGTTGGAAGACGAGGACAAATGAGCAGACGAGGAGGATTGACCGTTCTCATCTTGCTGTTGTTGTCGCTCTTGTTGCCATTGGGCTCGGAGACCAGGCGACAATGCCGGTGAATTGGATCGGCTTGATCCTCTTCTACGAGGCACAAACGAAAGGACCTCTTCTTCCTTTTCACTCTGGCTCTCACCGTGGGTTGCGGATCTACCCATAGCATTTGCCTGTATACTTGGAGCATAAGACGATGATTCCTGCTTGGCGAAACTCAAGGCTGCCCAATCCGCGGTAAGGTCAAAGAAGTGCGACACCTTAGGCAAGAGTGTGACCATTTGCATGAACCTGGTGGCATTACAATTAGACAAACTATTCGCTCAGCAATGTCAAAAACGTATGGGCGGCACGACTTGAGAAACCCACCCGTGTGACCAACCCTCAATAAATCGCATCGTGACCCAGTCCTCCTCAGTTTCATCCAGAATAGGATCCCTTGCGCTATCCCCAACAGAGCTCATCCGCAGGCCCTCACCGTGTTTACTATACTTGGCTTGAACTTCAGCTTTCTTGGCTAGTTTAGCATCTCTAAGCCGAGCAGAGAAGATGAGCGTATCGTCACTGAATGGGTCACGCTCGCCACAGAGAAGGTAGACAGGAGGGAATTGAGCCAGTAGCTTATCTGGCGTAAGAATAGGAGAGATGAAATAATTCTTCGACAAATCAGGCGAGTTCCTCGGTCCCACACTGAAAGATACCCCGGATTGGAAATGTCGTGTGATTTAGCTTCGTTGATTAAATTGTTCTGTGTCTAGGATTAGGATATAAAACTCACTAGCATATGGCCATAGCCCGCATCATACTAGGTGATATAATGCGATCATTGAAAAACCCAGTTCTGCTTGTCATGGTAAGTCGAGTTCCGAGTACTGATATGCGCGATGGTTTCTTTCCAATTGTACTAGCCTGATCTTCCGTTCCGAGTTCAGCATAGTCTCGATCCTAGAGTAAAGGGTGTGATGATGTGTGTGAGTCGACGGATGGACCAGCGAAAATCGATACGTGAAAGAAAGGAACTAGTAGCTCACGGGATTCCAGTACTGCACCCTTTCAGACAAAGTCATTTCCCTCTCGCGCAGAGGACCTTCCTCTCCTTCTCCGTCGTTATCCGCCTCTTCACCATCATCTTCCCAATGAACAGGAGAAGAGCTCAATTCGACGGCAGGGGTCAATGGAGTAGGTGGAGCGGGCATAGAGGTAGATGGGTGTAATTTCTTGTTCGGAGCAGAATGAGGTGTCCCAAGAGGAGACTTCAAACTGGCCAATAAAGGTAACTTGCTAAAGCTCTTACTCCATGATGTACGCCTTCTATGCCTTGGAACGTTATCTTCTACTACTGATAAAGGTGATTGATGCTTTAGATGATCTTTCTGTTCTGCTATACTTCGTAAACCAGCTGAGGATTCTTGCCTAAGGATGCGAAGATGGTCGGGTGGCATGAATCTGCTCAAGGTATTACAGGTTCGATGAAGCGAAATCAGCTGTTTTGAACGAGGAGACCAGACTGCATGCGTATCTACTTACGAAGTAAAATTGAAGTCCAAGCAGGGGTATGTCCAAATAATACTGACCGGCATTGTGGGTCTGCTAGCAGGGGGCATCTCAAGCAATTTGATGACCATGGCTGCACCGATATTCGCGCCACTGGCAGTACAGTAACGTCAGGTCCTGTCTGGCCTTTGCGGTCGGACACATGGCTGTCACTCACGCAGAATCACCGGTCAGCACGATACGTAAATCACCCGCTCTAGTTCCAATGACCGATCCTCCCGTATCGTGAAGCAGACGATATACATCGAAGCATTCATGTAAGGCATACGGATATGGGTATTCTGACCAGGAGATAGCACAAGGGTTAGCACATACTAGACAATGTCTACTTTGGGTTATGGGGCAGTTCAAGCTTACCTGGCGCTTTCGAATAGTCCAGTGCCAGAACAGCGCAGCCTTTTCTTTTTGCCCAGTGATGCAGTCGTTCATCATGATGGGTGGGGTCCATGCACACAAAACCGCCGCCTGGAATGTCAAGTATCAAGTTCCTACACAGCGCAAGGTCACTTTCAGATCCATCGAAATAGAGCCATCCTATGACTGGTTTCGAATAAGGCGATCCGGTTGGCCGTGGTAGGACGATTCTTCGCTTGATGCCCAGTGTAGGGCGGGTATGGGATGTCACCAAACGAATGAATGGATTGTTTGTCTTTTCCCATGTTGTACGAAGGAATTCGACGGTGCAGACTGCTCTATACTTGCGGAGCTGTAAGGAGACGGGAATGAGTTTTGGTTTTACAGCCAGACGACAGTCTTCTAGCATACCTTCTCGTCCGCTTTGTTTGCAAAGAAGAGGTAGTAACCGCTGAATAACATACTCAGGATATCACGAAGCCATTTGGGGCGGACGTGCATGGCAGTTGCGAAGCCGGTGTCCAGGGCAACGGCTAGTAAGAGGCGAAGGGGCCGAGGTGAGCGGTGGTGTCGTCAAGCACAGTAGATCAAGAATGCAGCCCACCCATCCATGTTGCGCGGTAAAAGTCGCGGGAATAGAGCTTGGCCAAGGGTTCGGGTGCTTGTAGACCTAGCAGGCTGTCTGCATTCTTGACGGTGTATCTGGTTCCACGAGGAGAAGGGGGTCAGCCAGCGGACTGCAGGCGGAACAGACGGCTGCATCTCACAAGCAAGTCAACGTGGCTGCCAAGACCTGCCAGGGAGTGAGTTTCCCCTCTGTATAGTGAAGATGGGAGCAGGTGGACAGTTAGCAGTGAGTCCAAAACGTATGCCAGCCAACACAGAAATAGACTGATGGCAAGACCCACTGAGCCTGCCGCTGAACCACCTCACCAGAGGAGGGCCATTCTTGTTCCCTCGGAGGATGGCCAGTGTCCAGAACAGAATGACCTGGGAAGGTGGAATAATGGAAGACGTGAATTAGACTGTCAGCAGGATGCATCATCCGGGCGAATGCGAAACCCATGACCCGCAGTCAGGGAGCGACGCACAAGGAGGACCTGCGATGGAGAGCACAGTAAGTACGAGCATCGTATGTATGCATGTTCTGCAATCAGCAGGCTGCACCGCTGCACCCACCTGCGTGCGCTTGTACGCCGTCGAGGGCCGGCCCAGCAGATGATCGATCATGTTGCCCAACCTGGACGGGCGCAGTGAGTTCCAGTCAGTTGCGATAGCTTGACTCCGCGGCCAGCCATGCGCTGTGATGTATTCAGCTTGCTGCTGTGTGTGTGTGCTGGGTGCTTAGCGGTGGACAGAAGGTGGACCCGGCTCCTGTTGCGCGCAGCTGACGCCAGTAGAAGTAGATGCGGCACCGAGTGGTATGAAGAGGACGGATGGTCAGCAGTGCGGTGTGCATGCGGCGTGCAGGTCCATCAAGCGCAAGCAGAGCAGAGCAGGCAGCTGCACAGCTCCGGCACCTGCATATTCCTGCATCCTGCATATGCCTGCACTGCCGGCCTTGTCTCGTCTCTTGCGCCTGAATGGGCAGTGGCAAATCAGGTGCCCGATTTCACGGCCATCTTGGCGAGGCCGGCCCTCGGCAACTGTGGCATGGCGCATGGCGTGCGGCTGATCATCGCTGTCATCTTTCCCGTGATCCTCGCAATGAATGCAACGCACAGCGGCAGTGTGCGGAGGATGAGCAGACCTTTGAATCATGAAAACAATTGCCCTAGTAACGTCTCTAAGTAATGTCGCATGAAAGAACCAACAGATCCGAAACGTGTAATAAATGTGCTGTTCTGTGCTGATGTTTTTATGGATGGAATACTAGCAGCCTCTTTCTTCCCAAGGTTGAAGACACCCTTGCAACAAGCTTGCAGTTGATGTGATGGAAAACGAGAAAACAGGAAGCGACACCCGTCAATTACGTGAAAATGAGCGAGGTGAGGTGTTACAATTGTCGTAAAAGAATGTCCGTGTATGCAGCGGACGGGCTGTCTCTCTCTGTTTTCCGTTGGTTTCATCTTGCTTTCTTTCTTTCCTTCTTCCTTCCGTTCCTTCTCTTTTTCTTTTTCGTCAACGAAAGTGCGCCATGTGAATGGGAGTAGGCCGGTCTAATCCATTTCCGAATCCTCGAAGTATGCCATCCTCTCAATTCTGCTTCGACTCGGGAGCAGTCGGCGCAGAAGAAGAGCCAGGGTTTCGCATGGATGCTCTCTTTTCCAGTGCCGCTTTTACCCATCCTCTCATGTCTGTATCTTGCGCTGCCTCTGTCGCCAAAAATGGATGGCGCTATAGAGAGAATTGGGAATCCGGGAGAAAATGGAGAAATGGAGAAAAGGAGAGTGGACAAGAGCGTGTAAGCTACCGAGGGCCCTGCCACAAGCAAAAAAAGGACGAATCTGTGACTGAGATAAAGACCTACCAATAACTGGGCATAGGTAGGCCTCTTCTTAGCATCCTTCTGCAAACAAGCAGCCACAAAATCGTCTGCAGTTTTCGAGTAGCCATCCGGTAATGCAGGTGGATCGCCATGCACGATTGCCGTGAGCTGCGCAAAAACGTTCGAATACGTTTCAGGCGGGTATGGGTAACGTCCGACGGCGAATTCGACAATCGATAGACCCAGTGACCATACGTCCGACGAGACTGTATACGTTCCTAAGAAATTCTGTGATTCTCCTTTGATGCGTTCCGGCTAGATGGCAAGTAACCATGCCCCAAGAAGGAAAGAGAGAACACATCATAAACAGTCAGTCTTTGCCAAGACTGCTTCGATTCAAGCATTTCCGTAAGCAAACTCACAGCCATGTAACTTTGGCAACCAATATTCGTCTTCGCTAACGACCGGTCCAGCTGACCTGAAACACCAAAATCGCAAAGCTTGACCATGCCCGCAGTATTCATGAGGACATTTGTCGGTTTCACATCTGACGAACGAACAGGTGAGTTTCCATATATTAGACTTTAGGTTTAGAGTTAGAGTGGTAGAATGAAACCTACCCCTGTGCATGATTTGTAATTCATCCTTCAAGAACTTCAATCCCCGGACCATCGACGCGGTCACACGCTGAAGCACAGGTTCGGGAACCGAGATCACAGAGAGCTTGTCCAGCGAGCCAGCGTCCATATACTCCATACTAGTATGGACAAGAAGCATAATAGTCAGATAACCATCGTTCCCTTCGACAGGCTCAATAGAGTGAACCCACCAGTAATACACGCAACTCTCGATAAAGAATGCACCGTAGAATTCGACAATCTCGGGCGCCGTCGCACGATGCAAGACATCCAATTCGGTGATGATACCCTTTAATTTGGAGTCGTCGAGTTCGAGTCGGATCTCCTGGGTACACAGACAAGGAAAGAAAGATGTATCAACTTCCATTTTCGAAGGCTCGGTCCGAACATTGGGACTCTTAGTAGCCAGAAAGATGAACTAACCTTCATAGCCATCGTCACTTTCGTTACTTTATGAAAGACCTTTTGTACAGTACCATAATTCCCACTGCCTAACTCATCTTGCAATTCCAATTCGTCCATGTTGATGTTGAAACTAGCTCCGGTAGAAAAGTCTACTCCTTTAGCATGCAAGACAGCTTTATTCTTGAAATTCAGACTTCCGGAAGGATCGACAATTTTGCTAAAGTTGCTGAAGGGTGTCCCTCCCGTTCCACCACCCCCGGATGAGCCTGTCGATGTACTTCCTGCAGGTAATTTCATCGTAGGCCGACCTGCTCTTCCGTTCATTCCTCCACCGCTTCCGTTTGCCGTACTGCTGCTAGAGCTATCAGAATCGGAAGCGCTGCCATCTGTCCCGTTCGATGTCATATTCGCGAGATTGAGCCCTGCGGCTGGCCCTCGTCGTTTTGCTATACCTCCGGCTGGAATTTTCAAACCGCCAGTCATTCCGCCGGCACCAGGTGGGGCGGGAGACGAGCGCGAGCCCATGGCCATGGGACCCGAAGATCCCACACGACCCACCGCACCGCCGGGTATAGGGGATGGCCGTCCTGGACCGCTCTGTCCGACGAGCTGAGGGCTGCCGTTCGCAGCCGCGCCTGATGACGACGAAGAAGCAGCACCGTTTGCTGAAGGTTGACGGAGAAAAGCAGATGTCGGTATGCGTTCTGATGCGCCTATGTGTGTGTTTTGGGCAAATTGCAGGGACGTAGGATTGTTGGAACGAGATGCCATCTGTACGAGGTCAGAGATAAGGATGCTCAGCTTGCCGGGCAGGCAGGGCCGTCTAGCCTGTACGAGGTGTATCGGAGACTCACTGCTGCCATCTTTGCTTGCAAGCTGGGAGGGATACGGGTCGCTACACCCGCACCCTGTCCGCCCACGCCGGGTCGCCTGATTGCAGACGATGCTGATTGCGACGACGGGAGAACTGGACGCGACGACGGCGTGGCTGCCCTGGGCGTTGGAACAGCCGAGGTAGCCATGGATGGAGGTGCTGATGCGGCGGGTGCGGGTGATGGTTGGGATGGAAGAGATGCTTGCGCAGAGACCGACGATCCTGCCGATCCTGCAGCTGTCCCGGAGGCTGGATCGGCCATGCTGGCGGCGGACGGCAGTGACGACGATGATGCTGCCAGCGCTGATGGTCCGTCCGCGACTGCACTGGCGTGGGCAGCAGCAAAGTCTCTGGACTTGATGCCGCCAGCGTCGCATGCACCTGCTGGACTCGGAGAGGGCCGGCCCGCGGTGGAATTCCAGGGTGCTGCATCCGTGCTGGTGTCCGCCCGCGTCACGTCTGCAGCTGTCGGGGCAGGAAGGGCTTCCTCGATGCGCAGACCCGATGCGCTCTGCACCAGCGACGCATCCACCACGCCAGGCAGCAGCCCGCGACTGCTGCCGGGCAAGGACAGTCCCAGCGAGCTGTCGCCGGCGGCTCGATGCTGCTGCGGCTGCTCCAGCGCGAGGTTTGCCAGCGTCGGCACCACCGAGTCGCTGACCGCGACAGGCAGGTGGCCAGTGAGAGGCGACAGTGGATGTGCTGGTGGCTTCTGCGGCGAGTCTCCTGCGGCCATGCCTCCTGCTCCTGCCATGCTGTGGTGGCTTGGCTGTCCTGGGTGCGATTATGCCGATGGTTGCTCCTGCTCGGTCGGAAAGAGTGGCACACTGGCCGCTGGTGATGCTGGACTTGAGGGTTGCGGCTGCTGGAAGAGCCTGGAGGACACCGTCTAGACGCTTGTTCTCTCAGTTCCACTTGCTTCCTCACTCCTCGACGCTTTCTCGGTTGATGCTAATCAACCCCGCTCCTTCTCCTTCACCTGGACTAACCTGTCAAAAAGCTCGCATACGACGACTCTCCCATCTTTCATTTCCTTCAGGCAGAGGTGCTACGATACATGCTACAGATCTATTATGACATGGAGTCCGGCTTTAGAATCGCATCACGGGCTGACATGCTGAGGCATAATTGTCCGGAATGTCCGAATTGCCCAGCCCAGGCGACAAGAATAGTCTCGTAGGCCCCACGATACATGCGGGCTTATGAATGGTGAATAACGTCCAGTACGCACAACAAACTAGAGAACGCTGTGGAGAATATTTCTGCAGACAGGCAGATAGAGACAGACAGAGGCATACCAGTTGCGTAGAGCCGAACCCTCCACTTAGCCGGTAAATCTGGAGCGGGCGCGGAGAGTCGCTCCGAAATACCAAATCACATACGCTCCAACTGTTCCAAGTATAAGCAATCCAGCAAGGAAGGAATTGCCGCCTCCGATACCCATGGCTTTGAACATCGGTTGACCAGCGAAGAGAAGGCCAGCAGCTACAGTCGACCGCAGGAAATCGTTGCCGGCTAACAACGAGGCGCCGTATGCAGGATATACGCTGAGCACATACGAAAAGATGCCTATAATGCAAGGCGTCAGCACCGAGAGGACAGGAAAACAGATTGAGGGCTATCTCACATTGAATGGTAACAAAGTTGCTATGTGACGAAGGGGAGCAGAAGGATGCATCGATTAGCAGACCCGCCTGTATGGTAACAGCGGCAACTTACGAGCCGCCAAAGAGCATAACTCCAATAAGGGAGACGATCCAGTGCACGCTAGCTCTAGCTGTCCAGGCGTAAATGAAACAGCCTGGGTGAAATAGGCTGCGCGTCAGACCAGTCAAATGTGGTGTAAAACACTATGAAGCCGTACTCACCAATAGGCGGCAGGAGTGTAGACACCAAAGAGGCATCCAACCATTGTTCCGGAACAGGCATCTCTCCTCTTTTAAAGATGGGTCCGAATTTGATGGCACAGTAAGCAAGGTAAGAAAAGCATGCTAGCAGACCGCCAACCAGGAACGCGAGATAGCCAAGCGAGGAGACCTGGAATGAGAACCCATAAATACCCTGATAAACAAGAGGATAGCTTTCGAAGAATAGATAGTAGATTCCGTATATGATTGCAGTGTAGAGATGGGCATACGTGATAGCTGGATCTTTTAAAAAAATCTCCGTTGGTCGTACGATCGCTTTAGTGAAGATTTCACTCGATGTCAAATGAGCTTGTTCTATTTCTGCCATGCTTTTTATGTTTGCGTTTCCAGTCAGAGCACGAAGTCGCTTTGCTCGATTGAGAAGAATGTTATTGTGCGAAGTTTCAGGTAGGAGGACGATTAACAGGGCAGTCGCAAAGCCCGTCTGGATGAGGAGGAGCCACATCGGCCAGTGGTAGTCATCGAGGTAGACAGCAGCTAAGGAAAAAAAGGTAGAATTAGGCACGCTCGATAAGCCACGGCCTTTTCAGATGCGAAGGGATCATGTGCTTACCATAATTGCCATAAATGGGGCCAATGGCCGGAGCAGCGAACGCGCTCAAGGCCCAAAAGGAGATGAGGGCACCAAGTTTATCCGGAGTGAAAGCGTCCTGTAGACTTGCACCAGCAGTAGCCAAGAAGGGTGCACCCATAAGACCCGTCAAGAAGCGCATTATGCAGAAGGTATAGAAAGTAGTCGTCCGAGCGCATCCGATCTGGAAGAGGACGAAAAGTATCATAGGATAGCTATAGAATGGGTTCCTCCCTAGTACGGGTATTTCCGACAGTGGGGAGAAGATGAGAGCGCCGAAGCCGTATGCGAAGACGTAAACACTCAGAGTTGTTGTAACCTCAGCATTGCCGATGCCAAACTCTTCTTGTAAGCCTGGGAAGCTTGAAGTGACAAGACTTGAGCCAGCGTAGACGCTAAAGGTGAGCCATCTGATGGGGCGACAAAGTCAATCATTGGGAGAATGGTCATAAGTTCGATGCGAGTACGCTGTAAAGCGGAAAAGGTACTGACAGGATCAGACCGGCAACAATGGTGAGCTTGCCAGTCGACCAGTTGAATGGCAGAGCTGGATCGTTTTCGTCGTACCATTCAACAAGAATAGTCCCTGGAGGAACGAGTTTCTTCTTTTCTTCTTCGGAGAGCAGGGAATAAGCTTTTACTGGAGGCCGACCTCCGTGTTCCTCTACGATAATTGTATTTCCACCTCCAGAGGCTACTTGACCGGGAAGTACGTTGCCGTTGTCAGGAAGCACTGCTTCTCGCTTCAGCCCTTCAGTTGGCTTCTCGTTCTGCTTCGCTGCAGTTTGAACATTGCTGTTCTGGTTGACCAAGGTAGATGCTGGACTTGAAGACCCATTGTCGGTACTTGGGTTAGCCGCAGTGTATCTGTCTGGGATGATGAAGTCTGATTTTTCTTCGGGATAGGGTAGGAGCTATAAGCAATGCAGATGCGGAAATCGATGGGAACATATGTGTGAACAGACTACCGACATTATGTGCACACATGCCAGCAAGACATACCTTTTTACCCCAAGCAGTCCAGCGAAGCCAGGTACCGAGAGGCGCATCGCGTATAATGTCCGGAACCATACCGCGCTATGCTTTGGGGTTACGGTAGCGTATAGTATGCTTATCTTGACAAGACGTGACGGGAACCAGGAATCCAAGGGATACTATGAGGATAGCTTGTTCGAATGAATAGGTGAAGAGGAAGGGAAAGGGGGCATCATATAACAGGGCAGACATTCTTAAGCGTCTCTCCCAGCGCAAAAGCTGCACAGGATGGCGCAAAGCCAGCTTCATCAGCAGCGAGTCATATGCTCCGCAAGCCCGACTCTACTGCAACTCGATAGTCAGCTTGCTGCCTCGAAAAGCTGTCAGCAGAATCAGCAAGGCAGCTGAGTCGCGGAACCGTCCCATGACACACGCAAGCGTTTGGCTGTCATTATCGCGGGAGAGACCTCCAGTGAAGCCCGTCACTAGCAATCACCGAGACAACCCTGCATGCGCGGACACGCCGATAAACGTCGGCGGTAACAACTGCTGTCTTTCGGCGACACGCACGGGCCGACCCCCATGTCCATGTTGTACAGTCACCGCGTTGCCTGATAAGAAATTATGCTGAAAAGGCCGGCTTCGGGATTGTCGTATTTTAGGCAGGTTTTTTTTCGTGCGATGTGTAAGCCTAGATATGGCGCCTGACGAGGTTCGATGATGTGCGCTCTTCTGCGAGCCTGTCCAGCCATGCCATCATGTGCAGCTCGGTGATGGAGCCCTGCTTTACAATCTGAGACAGCTCGCAGCCTGCACCTTCGAACATGTGTTGTGATCCCATTGTCTGGCGCATGCATCATTCTGGCAAGTGTGTACTATGGCACGACCGTCTCCATGACCATGACGAGCTTGTGCTCGTTTGTCGTGCACTTGAGGTGTCTTGCACAACTCCAGCAGCTGTCGCTGGTGGCGCGTTTCCCGATCAGCTTGCAGCGAGTACAAATGTCATTGCTCTCTCGCTGATATCACAACACACGGTACTTCACTGAATCGCTGCTTAACCACAAGCAATACTAACTCGAACTACCGGACTTGCCCAGTCGTATCGGCAATGCCTGCAGTCCACCACATTCGATAACCGCACGATTTGCTTTTCTGGACAATGACTGCAGTCAATAACATACCTACACCTTCATTAGTATGCAAGATCTACCGTCAAGTTCTTCGCTATGCTGGATCTTCTGTGCTGTATGCTCATCCGGCTCGTCTGAACCTGCGAGCTTTGTACCGACCCGAATTTGATATATGGATGAACAAGGCAAAGCGTGGCAGGGATCAGGCTATAGAAGATAAGGCAGAATGGGAAGAGTTTTCGCGTAGAGGTATGCTATGGAAACTCTGTGCTCAACGTCGATCTCCTCTGACAATGCAACCAAATCGTGCTTCCACAGTCAACAATACCATCGCAATGCTCCACCACTCCTCCCACTATACAGGCACGACACCGCACTTGATTACTTCCAATCTGGCCAACATGCGCTATTATATGGACCCACCTGCACATGTTGAAGCTCGCAAAGGGGGAGGAGTGCATGTCGCCACTTTACGTACATCAAGGCCTGAATTTATCTCAGGGAAGAAGGGAAAGCGAGAGAACGAAGCTCAGAGACTCCTTGCTTGGGATGCTCTGGCAGAGACTGTGGGTATGGCGGAAGGATCAGCTGGCCTACTGCTCGGAAAAGCGAAACCTAGGCCGAAAGGAGCGGAGTTGATAAATTGGGAAGACTAGATCCTAAATGAGCGCCCTGCATAATGGTTACAATGTTGATGACATAAATGCAGCACAGGACCTGCTATAACGTATCACTCTCTCAATAACGTCCATGCGATGCGCTCGACAATGCAAACAGCTTGCGGTTCTATACTATCGTGACTCCCGAGACGGCCGTCAAGAGCACTGCATCATGGAAATATAGTCATCAGCCCAGTTCAATCTACCCGGCTGCAATGGAGCCTGAGACAAGGCCGGATTGGCAAGGCGACAACTCACTAGGGTCCACCCAATCAGGCATAGCTTTATCCAGCCTGTCGACAAACTCCATGTTTTCGCGATGCTCATTGGATCGATGATGCCACATTCTCTTCACATCCAAGCCAGAGAATTCAATCTTCAATCCACCAAGTCTATCGTCTTCAGCCTCTGCGACAGGATCCTTCTTCCGCTGTCCCTTGCGTCTTTGCGATTGTCTCAAGGCAGCTTGGAATTGGACATCATCGAGTTGCAGCTCCATATCCAGTTCCCAAGTAGAGACATTATATGCGGAAGCTTCCTTGACATGATGCCTGATCATGCCAGGTTCTGGCGCGGCTGGCAGATTCCATCTCATCACGTTGGCGTCAAAGGCAATGACACTCCATATTATGCCAGGATGATGTATGGCAAGCTTGATCGAACGCGCTCGCGTGACTGCATTGAGGCGGGACTCCAGAAGCTCGACCTTGAAGGTATCCCGAAAAGGCGAAACGTACGAGGAGGGTAGAGATGGCAAAGGTATCTTATATGAGTGTAAAAATTGGCTGACCGGATAGATCTTGTAGTTGGAATTCAGGGGGAGAGTTTAGTGACAAGTGTAACTCTGGCAAAGCTGTGTAAAGGAGAGGAAACTTACTATATCCCAGTCAGCAATGTCATCCCTGATTTCGGATAACACCGGTCTTTCCTGCAACTCCATCTTATCTGCCAAATCTTCCACTAGGTGTTCGAAAGGAGTGGGATCCAGTCCAGCAATGTGTAAAGAAAGAGCATTACTATTTGTGTCCTCCATGTACAGGCACAGCACCCTCTTTGGATGCAAGAAATCGAAAGTCTGCATGCCAGGCGCAGCGAAGATTGATATAATACCTCCACTTATAAACAGCATGAGAACCACCGCTTGCGTAAGGACATTTCTGCCGAATCTGTGGGCTGCCATGGGAATGGTTGGAACGACAAGGTATGCTATACCACTGACTAGAGAAGCTATGATGTGATCCGATGGTGCATCGACGCCCATACGTCCAGTGAGAGGAACAATGACGTCCAGGAAAGACGCTAAGCCTTCGGCGCCTGTTATAATTGGTACTGCTTGACCGATGAGATAGCTAGCAAGGGTGACATGCCGCAAGGTCGAGGCATTGCGTGGTGCCAAGACGAAGTCGTTCAACAATAACGTTACGAGGAGAGATGCAGCTCCTATAGCGTGAATATAACTCGACCTGCAAGACCGCGATTCCGATAAGCGATCACTATACTTCAACTCGGTTCCTAGCCTACTCACAATACTCCTAGAAGCTGTCCAGCCAGTGCTACGCCAGATAAGAAAATGAGCTGTCCGACTAGCATGGCATGCTCGACTGAACCATTCTTGCCGCCAACCAGCTTTCGATTGCTGATCAACGCACTTAGTAAAAGCTGCGCAACGAGCATGCCTAACCAGATAGGGTGGTCAGTTCGAAAGGAGAAGGATTATCAAGGTTTAAAGATGTCTCACCCAGAATGGCCGGAGCCCCATACAAGGGAACGCACCACCATTCTTTGCGGAAGTAGGTAAGAGGTCTTGCCAGGACTTTCGTCATCACCAACGCTGCGACATTGGCACTAGCAACTCCCGATACCATAGTGAAGGGAACGCTGACAAAACAAGCGACGTAACCTGACACACATGAACTGGGTATTCTGCTAACGGCGACTGCGACACTTGCTGCAAACAAGATTGCATATGCAATACTAGCTGTAGACGCTTTGACCATGACAAGGATCTTGCCGCCCAGAGCAGTAAAGTAGAGGGTATTCCTGACCTTCTTGAGACCGATGAACTTGGAGGGGTCGGAAGATCCAATCGCCTTCAGCATAGCAACCACGTTATCGCCAAAGTGTTGTAATGCACCAGGCTCGATGTATTCCACGAGATCTAGCCGCGTATGGTATTTGTAGGAATCTTTGACGAGAGCCATGTCGAGACCTGTTAAGCCGCCATACTTTTCGAGAAGATCGAATTTGATGAAAGTTAGGCATAAGGGAACCTTCGAGCGCTGCTAATACAAGTACACACCTGTTCAAATTGGCGAAAGTCTGTATCTGACAAAATAAGTCCCGTCTACTCCAAACAAGTTAGATAATGGCCAAAGTGCGAGTCATGTGCTGAAGCTCACTCCAAAAATTTCAGGTGCTATGATTGAGCCGAACGGCCGGGGTACTTGCGAGTAAATATCCAGCATCTTTGATTTATGACAAACATCAGCACAGTCCGTAGCTGTCAACGTCCAGGCAGCCACCCACAGCACTGCTAGTGGCTTGAAACAGCATTTCTGCACCGCTTGTCCCGCAAGCTTCAAGGTTTATAACAGCTCGCAGCCTGATAGCGCATGTAAGTAATATTCGAGTCGGAGTAAGCTCTGCTGGGAATATACTCACGTATGTCTCCATTCATGTTGCGTGATGAACAAATGACTTGCATCTTGCAGGCTCTCCTCCGCTCCGTTGAATAGGAATACCAGAGCTGTATTAAGCTCTAGATTTGGGGTCTGAGTGAGAACTCGTATCGATTCGAGCATCACTGCTACTGCAGCTGCATCGTCTGATGCACCAGGTGAAGGTAATGTACTATCGAGATGCGCATTGAGCAAGATTGCATTGTCTTTCCCCTTTTGCGTGCCATTAGAGATGCGGACGACGATGTTTTCGATACCTAAGTACTTTTTCCAGACTTTCTAGTAGCCGGAAAAGGGTGCCTCAGATCCGGGTTGAATCGGTGTCATATCGGTCTGTGCCAAGGCCCTACCTTGCCCATAAATTCAAAGAGGTGGTGACCATCTCCCCGTTGCCGCGATACCTCAATTTCAATATTGGGATTAGTAGCTTGTTCTTGAATCTGTTTAATAGTATCGATGGTATAGTCCATAGTCTGGTCCATTTCAGGTGTCCCTACTATTCTGTAGCCGATCTCTTCTGAGTAGTGATGGACGTAACGTAAAGCTTGAGCTTCGCTGAAATGAGGCAGCATTGTTGCAGAATCGTAGAGATCTGCTCGCGGTGTAGGTAGAGCATCTATATTGCCAACACATCACGACCCATCGTGTTCCGGATGTCAGCCTGGCCGGTCATGTGCACTAGCTGGCGTCAGGACATACAATGCTCAAGAAGAGCCCATCTTGCTAGAAAGTAGCAGAATGGGACAAGCAGAAGCAGGAAGCTACGTATTGAGGGCTTGGACTGTAGTTCTTGCGTGCTCGCTGCCGGACTCGTTGTCTTCGCTGTCTCTGCAGACGCGCTCTCGGCAGTCTGCGGCATGGTTATATCTCTGCCGCAGTTGTCCGCTCCTGGTAGAAGGGTCGCAGACGCCAAAAGCTACTTGATATCGGCAACAACAGGCAGGCGATAAGAACAAATCGGCTGCGTAGTCGCTGGAGTTGCAAAGTGTCTCTGAGTTCAATCAAGCACATGCTTCTTGCATGTAATCGTCGGGGGTGATCGAGAAAGATCAATGGCGGCATCGCTCTGGCTGCATTTGTGCGTGCTTTCTCACAGCCGTATGCTTTTCCGCCAACTGAGTACTCAAAGCAACCTCACAAAGGCTCCCACCAAGCAGATCCTCAATCGCAAGATGTCCTACGACGCAGCTCCGTCCTTTAAGCGCTCCGAGGCCATGCCCTACGTCAACCTGGGCAGGACCGGTCTCAGGGTATCAGCATATTCATATGGTAAGTCTTCCCTGTCGATGGCAGACTTCGCTAGTGTCTATACTAACCTGCTATGTGCTTGTTCCCAGGTGGATGGCTCACGTAAGTTACCCATCCCACTCGCCATCGCTACAATCCAGCCGGATACTTATGACTTCATGCAAATCGCTCCCCCGGTGCGCTACATGTATCTGTACCAACAGAGTTGGAGGTACCCAGAAAGGCCAGATCGTCAAAGACCTCATTAAAACCGCCTGGGATAACGGCATCAACTTCTTTGATAATGCCGAAATCTACTCGAATGGCCAGTCCGAGGTGGGTTCCGCACTATACATTTGTTGGTGGCGAACAATGATTTACTGATACATGCGCTTTCTACCACATTAGATTGAAATGGGAGAGGCTTTCAAGGAGCTAGGTTTGAAGAGAGAAGAGCTCGTCATACAGACCAAAGTCTACTTTGGCACCGGCAGAGACGACCCTAACCAGAAAGGTCTCAGTCGCAAACATATCATTGAAGGCACTAAGGCCTCGCTCAAGCGGCTACAGATTGATGTAAGCATGAAGCTATGGGATACGGAGCCTTTCCAGTACCAATCGAGCCGAGCTGAGACTGGACGTACCCGTAGTACGCCGACTCAGTCCTTTGCCACAGACCGGCTTCATTCAATAAGGAGACAGCCGGTGTCTCGATGGAGGAAGTCGTTCGCTCCTTCAACTATCTCCTAGATGCGGGCCTGATCTTCTACTGGGGTTAGCTATCATTATTTGCCAGCTGTACGTTTCAGCTATTGACGCGCGGTATTTCAGGTACCTCCGAATGGTCTGCTGCAGAGCTGAAGGAAGCCTGGGCAGTAGCTGACCGACTCGGCATGCAAGGACCTATGATTGAGCAGGTGAGCACCACCCCCTGACGGGCCACAAAGTTTCGCTACAGAAGTTTGGTACTAACATGTCCCTGTAATCTTCTAGCCTCAATACAATATGTTCCACCGACAGAAGGTCGATGCAGACTTTGTCCCTCTGTTCGAATCACGCGGCATGGGAACTACCATCTGGTGAGACACTCTTTCCTGATTTTGAGCGAACCAATAGGGCACGTGCAGGCTGCATTCACCTGCGGATCTTCCCACATGGAATAGCTGCACAGGTTTAGCAGATCTAGGGGGAGCGCCAAAGAGCGGTTGCCCGAGGCTCCGCGTAGCTTCTCCATGGTTCTGCTCTGCGTGTTTCTCTCTGGGCAGGAATTTTCGCTCAATGTTGCTCTTAACCAGGTCACCACTAGCTTCTGGTCTCTTGACTGGCAAGTACAACGATGGCATACCAGAAGGTTCGCGCTTCGCCAACCATAAAGACGTCTTCGGCGACACTGTCAATTCGCTCCAGACTGAAGAGGGCAAAGCTAAGATCGAGAAGATCAGGAAGCTAACCAAGATGTACGTAACGCCTTTCTTCAGGTGTGCTGCTCGTGCCGTTCTGTTCTAATAAAATCGACTGCGTCCTATCCAGCGCTGAGCGATTAGGCGGTACCATGACACACCTAGCCTTGGCCTGGTGTCTGACATCTCCGGGTTGCACCAATGTTATCCTTGGGGCAACCAAGGTCGAGCAGCTCGAAGACAATCTCAAATCACTTCAAATGCTTCCCAAGCTCACTGGAGAGGTTTTGAAAGAGGTCGAAGAGATTCTTCAGACCAAACCTGAAGGTGCAAAGTCGCTTTACCTCTAGATGGCTAACAATAGGTAGATATTGTTGCGTCCGATGGTACGCGCTAAAACAGTCATTGAGTCTTCGATACTAAACGGTACAAGATTCTTATACAAAATGACAACTAAATTATCCGGAGTAATTAGAATAGATCCTGTTTCACAACAACATATGCTGCCTGCCTAGAGCGTCAGCCGTCAATGCAATACAAGCTCCTCTTCCCGAGAAATCAGGCGCACGTATGATCAGGCATGCCTTTTCGACCTAATAAAAGCCGGCACGGGATGGGCTATCGGAATTTGTGCTGCCCTTATCTTCCTGATATTCTCCATCTCCGTAGCTTCAGCTTCCAATCTCTTGATCTCAGCTAGCTCAGCCAAAATCTGCTCTTTCTCCTTCAACCGCTCTTCCCAATCTCTCCTCTCCCTAGCACGCTTGTCAGAATGCCAGCTGAACTCCTTTGCCTGAATGGGTCTTTTCTGCTTCACGCTTGCAGGTTTATCTGCTTTGCGAGCTTCCTTTGCAGGATCTTTCGCTCGCAAAGCGAGTGGCTGTAACATAGCTTTGCCTGATCTCGCTGCTTCCGCTTCTCGAGCTTGCCAGGCTGCCAGTCGTTCCTGAAAAGACCGCTGCTGTTGTCCAATAACTTGGAAAGTAAAGTCGGGGACTTTGACCGACACGACAGCTGGGACATTATGATTTATGGGGTTTGGCAGTCTCGGCTGTTTGTCAGCTGTCACAGTTGCTGGTTTCCGCATATTACTCGCTTGCAGCGGTGCAAGCGGCTTTCTAACTCGATTTGCTGCTGCGCCAGGGATTGTACCTAATGGTACTCTAGCTGATCCCGTTTCCGTTCTCTGCGCATGTGTAGTGGTATTGCGTTGCTTCTTGGATCTGGCTCCCTCATTCAGATGCTCTTCCTCTTCCTCCCGCCGGTCCCTCTTGGGTGGCTGATCAGACTGCCGATTAGGGATGGCGACCGCGAACTGAAGTGCAGAAGACGTTCGCGCGCCTTGTGGATCTTTGGATGATGCGGCAATTGTTTGTCGGACTTGTGCAACATCATTTACATGTACATCTGCCCTGTCACCTGCCTCGGTTGACGCTAATTCACGCAGGTAGCGCTCCAGCATTTGCGACTGAGTTGTTTTGTCGAAACTCTCTGATGGTCCCGCTGGACCAACACCGTCCTCGTGCAGCATTTGACTGACTTCCAGGGCGGACTCTTGTGCAGTCAATGCAGCCATCGTGAGAGGAACGCTCGGTCCTATTTCTGGATCACTGCCATCAAGACGCTCATTCTCTTCTGGAAGGACCTATACAAAGGCGCGAGTAAGCGATCAGAATAGTCCTATTCCCTTGTTTGGCGAGACTGAGACTCTTACTCGTCGTGCTTTACGCATCCGCGCTAGTGGCAGTCGAACTGCAGCGTTCTGCAGAGCTACGTCTTTGCCAGACGAAGGAGGTTTCATGTATGCTGGAGAAGTTTTCGCCGGAGCTCGCTTCTTCTCCCGTCTGCTGGAACCAAAGGCGAAGCCTCGAGGGACGGTCAAGACCTCGCCTGATCCGCCCATCGGAACGTCCACACTAGCTCTGGGCTGCATGGCCTCGCAAGGCAACCTCGTATCGCGTACTGGATCCTCGTGCGTAGTAATTGGTGATTTATGGCCGTGATTTCCTTCCTCTATAGTTGACTCCTTTTCACTATGGTGTTGCCTTCTCTCGAAAAGATCATCCACACTGCCTTTCTTGCTAAGACCCGATGTGGTTGGACGGACGGCGGCGACCCGAGGTGCGCTGGTCACTAAACTGTGATCTGCACTACGTCTCTGTATATTGGCACCCGAAAAAGTAGATTTGGATTGGTTTAACGTTCGGTCAACCCTGCTGGTGATTGAGGTCTTTGAGAGCGAAGTAGCAGGCATAGTAGACCTTGTCTTTGAGCTCGATGTGGAGGGACGCAAAGATACCGGATCTCGCTGTCGTACAGAGCGGCTTAAGGTAGGTTTCAGATATGAAGGGCCTGCTTGTGCTGGTTGTGATGGACCGAGCTGATTCCTCATCTTGACCGCGATATGCGGGACACTGGGAGCTACCTTGACCCGCCTTCTTTGCTGCCCAGCAACTAGCTGCACTTGCTGAGAAGTTGCCGTGTACACTGAGCCCCCCTCTATGAGCGGATCTAGATTACTTGCAGACGCGCACGGATCACGGCTTATAGAATTGTTCCTCTGGATACTCGTGTTCGATAGCGAGTTGGCGAGAACGGACGCGAGTGGTATGGGTGCGGGTAATTGAGTACTGGTAGGCAGGGGGAAAATGTGCTTGCTTGCATCGGCGGAGTTTGGCGTATCTCTTTCGTGTGCAGATGCACCGTTGTTGAATGTGTGAGCACTCCGGGACTTGCGTCGGGTATCCTCTGATAATGAGCGATCTTCAGTACAATTCCGAAGGTTGAGGAGTCCTTGTGTGGAAGTATGGCCCTCTGATGCTGGTTCTTGTGTAATACACTGGCTTTCTATAGCTTCCAAGAGCATGGAGCGAGAGCGTGACATCGACTTCTCTCTGTCTCGGTCTTCGGCTACGGGGGAGAGCAGTACTGCCATGCTCGCTGTAAGGCCCCTCCGGATGCGACGAGCTAGACGCTTTTCTGCCATACAGGGCGAAGGTCCTGCATACGTAGATGCAGGAGAGGACATGCTTGCAGGCGACATTGCTGCAGATGTTTGCACGGGTTTGTTGGCGGAGTCGACCAACACTGGATCATTCGGTGTGGCACTGTTAGCTGTCTCTACAGCTTCCTGGACTGTGGGCTCGGGCAGGTACTGGCTAAATCCGTTCGAGGCACGCTGTTGCGAGAACGTATCCCTGGGAGACGAAGAGTGGCTTTTAAGCTGTTCTTGGCTGGATATGCCATCGTCTACTTCCTGTCGGAGGATGATGCCGCCGTTTATAGGTTCGGTTGAATCTTGCGGGTTCAGGGGAGCAAATAGACTATCAACTGAGGTGGCGCCGAGATGAAAGGAAGATTGTATTGTTTTGACTGGGAACACCTTATCAGTAGAAGCTGTTTCATCCGCTTCTTCGAATCCAGCCTGCAGATCATCTCCGAAGCGTACGTCGGTCTCATAGTCTACGAGAGGTTCCCCACCAGTACTCAACGTGAAGCTTGCATTGCGTCTGATTGGGCTCGGAAGTTCACCTCGTCGGCTCGTGTTCCCTTCCCTTCGCTTCCCAAGTTCGAGCCTATCCAGAGCATCTTGAGCTTGATTGCCCCCTATCAGGTTGCTGAAGATGAGAGCACCTAGTCCGCCTAAGGACTGATCTCCCCCATCACTGCTTCGTCGGGCTGCAAACGCTCGTTGCTCGAGTATAGCTGTATCATCGAAAAGCTCCTCGTGCGACTGCTCGTCTGCAGCAACACCTCCGCGACCGATTGATCGATAATCTACGGCCAGAAGAGCCGTCTCATCTGCCTCTGCGCCTGGACTGAAGGCGAAGAAGGTCGTGTTATCATCTTGTGTGCGAGCCGGAGTGCTGAGAGGCTGGACGGTCGAAAGCCGCGGTGTAGGCAGAGGAGCAGGTATCCGGCTCTGGTTGCCTCGAGCTGGCGTCGAAGTGGCTATGGAGTCAACAGAGATTTGAGGGAGATGCAGCAGGCTCTTCGAGTTGAACAGCGCCGATTGCCTGCGCTTCGAACGTGCGCTGGACTGTGCCGACATCCCTTGCTCGCATATCGTCGTTCGTCTGCTGTGTTCGGGTGGTGCAGAGCAGGAAAACAAGAGCAAACAGCAGAAGGGATCACGTGATCCTGGGTGGTCAAGGGTCCGGCTTGAATACTGCCGTTCGCAAATAATGTATTGCGCTATGCAAAACCAAAGATGACCTAGCTATGTTCTACATGAGAGATGACCGCCCTCCGATCTCGTCACTGGGCTGTCCATTTGGTAAACCCCCTTTGGCCCGCGCCGACACAAAATCATCGTATCTAGTGAGGATAATCCGTCAGCCTCGGCAACATCACAGAAACGCTGGCAGTACGGCCTCCTCACATCCTCTGTAGCCTTCGGAGCTCGTCCTTTGGCACTGACGGCCTCGTACTCTCCAAGGAGGAATCAATGTGGTGCGGTTGAACCAAAGACTGATGAATACGTCAGCAACACTCCTTCAACGGTTACACTATCTAGCTATTTCTCACCTTGGCTTTGGGTGCCTGGGAAGTCTTCTGTCTAGAAGCGGTAGCTCCACCCAACGAGCTTACTATCTGTTCGAGCTGAGAAGTAGCTTGTCAGTAGAGCTTGTACATGAAGGGTCCAGCAGGTCTATCTCTCACCCTCTTGGTCATTTGGGCCTTTTCAGCCTTGGATTTGACCAAGGCACCATTAGCACCACCACCCGTCCGGCTGCTGGAAGCACCTAATGAAACGTATTCAATTTTGTCGTTATCTTCTTCCGTCGTATCGGGTTTGTCTGAGGCGACCTTCGTGTCGGATATGCTAGAATGGACGCATGCAAGATGGGCATTGTAGAGGACCGCCTGAAGATCAGCGCCGCTGTAGCCCTCTGTCTTCCGTACGTAGTCACTCAAGTCCACATCAGGAGAGAGGGCAACCTTCCGGGAGCAAGCTCGTAGAATATCGAGTCGATCTTCTGCATTGGGCATATCGCATAGCAGGGATTTATCCAGGCGACCCGGTCTTAAAAGAGCTGGGTCGATAAGATCTGGCCGACTGTTGGAACAAGTTTTGCATTCAGTATTTCCGGCGTAATGCGTTTTGAGGAAGGTTAAGCTACCTAGTTGCTGCAAGTACATATACGCCATCGAGACCTTCAGCGCCATCCATCTGGGTGAGCATCTGGTTAACGACTCTATCGGTGACCCCAGTAGAGTCATGACCACTGTTGGATGCTTGTCGTCAGCTTTGCGTAAAAGAGCGTTCTAGTTTCATGGAGCATACCGCTTAGGCGCTATCGAGTCGAATTCATCGAAGAATAACACACAAGGTTTGGCGGATTGAGCACGGTCGAAAAGGTCTCGTACTGATTTTTCGCTGGCACCGATATATTTGTTCAAGATCTCGGGGCCCTTGACACTGATGAAATTCAACCCGCATTCTTTGGCTACCGCGGAGGCTAGCAACGTCTTTCCGCATCCTGGGAAGCCATATAGGAGCAGGCTGAATACATCCATCAGCTCGAGTAACGCGTCCTCCGAGCTATTGTTCTTACCCTGAGCGAAGTCTGAGAGGGCTGCTTGCGAATATAGCACTGTATTTGGTCGGCCACTCCAGTGTCTCACGCAGGACACGACGTGTTTCCTGCAATCCTCCTATATCGCTCCATTCGACTTCGGACTTTTGCAGCTTTACATCTCGCAGCGACAGAGGTGTAAAATCTGCTTGGGCTGCTCGGACGTCGGCGAGCGATAGATCCAAAGTCAATCGGCCTGATTTGCCAGCCCGAATAGCAGCCTGATGCAGTGCTCGGTCTACTAGATCGCGCAGGTCCACCGGCAGATAGCCATCGGTCTGTGCTGCTACCGAAGCGAAATTGAAGTCGCTGGCAAAGTGGATGTCCTTGCTGGTAGCGATTTTGGCCTTTGCGACCGAAGAAAGTATGTCCTTGCGAGCTTCTTTGTCTGGGGCGATTAAGGTGATTCGTTCACTGAAGAAATGGCTTTGTGCTAATTGGGCGTGCAATGTCTCTGGCGCCTTGGCGGAAGCAAGGACAATTATGTTACCATTGCGACCGGCCTTGGCTGCTATTGATGCGAAGAGGTTGGCCATATGTAGGGATCGGAAGGAATCGATATGCTCTACCTCCGCGGGTATCAGGTGATCCAAATCGTCGAAAATCAGAAGTGATGGCGCGTGCCATGCTGCTGCTGTAAACTCGTCTTCCAGTCTACTTTTCAACTGAGGTATCCGTAGATTTACGAGCTGTGCGCATTTCACATATTGCGTTCTTGCAAGTATGCTAGGTGCCATTTGCGCGCGGAGCGCGACCTGCTCAATCAACGAGGTCTTACCGGAACCAGACCCGCCGCAAACCAACAAACCTCCACCTGACCCGTTGCTTGAGCGCGCTATAAACGAGTTGGTAATAGCCTGCTCTATGAATTTGAGCGATTTGGTCACGTGCTTGTCAAAGCCCGCTAAGTCTACCGATGTCGCGCCTTCTTCACTCTTCGATCCAGGCTTACTCTCCGCTGCAGCCTGCATCGTTGCGGTATCTTGAGAGGTACCTTCATCGCCAGTACGCAACATATGAGACAACTGTAGCAGCTCGAAAGCTGCCCCTTGTAGGCGTAGCCTGCTTCTTGCGGCTGTGCTCAGCATGACCGAGTTGACAGGGATAGAAGGGTGTGACTTGAGGTATACAAGTGTTTCTGGAGTAACATCAACTCCTTCGGACACCTCCTTCCCTTTCCCTTTGTCTTGATTGGCGGAGGACTCGGTAGATACACTGGCAGAGTGCTGCAAGCTGGGGCAGGTTTTCACCTTGATGGCTACCCTAGTGGACGGAAAGGCTTGCACAAGTAGAGAGAAGTGGTATGGCTCGACATAGGCGGCCAGCTCGTCATTGTCCGTCGGAGAAGGCTGTATATCAACGGATTCTGGCAGTAAGCGCAATAATTGATGTGAAGCTTTTGTAACGTCAGGAGGCATGATCTTGGGTAAATCACTTGTCGAGCTAGACGCTCCGCCAAGATCATGCTTTTCTGTACCGTTTGCCTTGGGCTCGTAGCGTGTTTTCGGAGCAACCACAACTTCCGTATCCACGGTCAGCCGGACAGCAATGTCCTCCGCTGGCTCGATATCGACTGCATGACACGTGCAGGTTAGAGAAAGCCCTTTTAGCACTGAGTCGGGTACTACTAACCTATTCGCAGCTTGACGAGCGATCTGGACTTGCCAATCCAGACGCACACTGTTTGACCTGGAGAAGCCGCTCGAACTTGAGAAAGCAGATTTTGTTCGAGAAAGTCGGCATTCGATTCCTGTGAACAGGCACGTACAAGTTAAAAGTGCTCAACATTTCCAAATTGCTACCTGAATCGCCCACAACTACTTCCCAGTCGTCGGCACTGGCTGGCTCTACATTGACGGTTCTGGCTGCCGGCAAATTGCGCAGAAAGTCGATGGTAACCTGTTGATATAGGACATCAGGATACATAGAACTTATCAGATGCCCTAGCGCATACCTCCATGCCATCTACGAGCCCGAGCTCCTTTGCGCAAACCGGATCTATCTCTATAGCTTCTTGGCCTTTACCAATAGCAGACACACCGCCAACAAGTCGACTGGGCATGCCGCTCCAGCCGACGTAAGCTCGCTTTCCTTCTCCATTCTTGTTGTTTTTGCCATCTTTGCTCTTGCTTGCTGCAGTACTCTTCTCCTTGCCGCCGCTTCCGCTAACGCCTCCAAAAGACAAGCATACCACCAAGGACTGCGGCGTGACGCTCCTAGAAACGAGTTGGCCGTAAAGGCTCAAGGGTAGGTTGACCAGACAAGTCTGCAGGGGCTGCAGCCTGACTGTGGCATGCTTGGGCATATGTCGTTGTACCTCTTCGAGGTGTGCATGAATTGGTCTGCCGAAAAGGCGATCAGCTCCGGCGCTCTTGAAAGCCGAGCGCCTAGCAGTGGTCATTCTCTCCCTTCGCGCATTTTACGCGCTTCGTGGCTTCAAGCTTAAAGAATTATATAGACAGGCGTACACAACTGCAATATGCTACTCACTCTCGTTGGCGAACTGGATGCCTCATACACGCTATGTGCGACTAAGTCAGGCAGTCATTCCAGCCGATGCCGATAACAACAGAGATTGGGACACAGACATGACTGCTTTCTTGCAATATGGGCGTCACAAACCCACATGATGGACATCTACGTCGGAAAAGAATCAATTTCTAATAGCTTGCGTAAGCTTTCCAGCTGGCCTAATGGCGACACCCCAGACCCCTCCTTGTGCGAATTAGTCCTCTTTATGGACATACGCTACTGAGGAACAAGAGATCCATGCTGTAGTAATATGAACAGAACCAGCCTGCATCACCGGATGTGAGCTTGGCTGTAGCGCTCCGCAGGTGACTACCCCGATCTTGTAATTGCCAGGAGGAACAAGTCTTTCGACCATGGAGGCTGGAAAAAATGGTGGCAAATGGTGTGCATACAAGCTATAAGAGCGAGATCGCTACAGTTACCGATGAAAGGTGCTCAGGTAAAGTAGCTTGTCGGGAACCGTTTGACGCCAAGTCATCGGACTCGCTACGCCGCCCAATCGTCAACGATGATGGGCTACACCCTGCATGGATTACACAACGTAATAACTCACAGAAGCATTCAATTACACCTGGCTAAGCTTCCCTCGAGATGAGACTAGAATCGCATATGAGAGAGACGTAAAGGGAAAGGTAGTATTGTCGCCACAGACGGTAGCTGGAGTAGACAAGAACACGCCTCAGGAAACTGCTGCGACCGTAGACCCCAGTGTTCTGAAGCCTGCAGCCATACGCAACCTAGCCTCTTCATCCATCATTTGACCAAGAGCCTCTACATTCGTTGCAGCAGTAGTAGCAACAACTTCATCGCTTGTCTCGTCAAGATGGACCCGGACGAGGTCCCGTTACACCGCTCGATGCTCTTCGGAAAAAACACGAAGACTTCGTCAAGTTCAATCTCTCCTCTGAAAAGAGAACCTTTAGTACGATTCGCCGAGAGGTAAGGGGAGCTGATGCGTCTAAGTGGGAAGCTGAGATGAGGATGGTGACCTAGCCTCAGATATCTCGTCAGAGCCAGTGGGAGAAACGAGCAGGGCTGCAGTGTTCGGTATTATGGCTCACTTAAGGAGTATCGGAAGACCTACAAAGAAAGCATTCGAATGAAGGCACTATTCGCGATACATCCTCAGCAGCGATACTGCTCGTGGTCCCGTGTGGCGACCGGTCTATAGATGTGACGTGCTGCCTGCGCATTGGCGGTGTTCCCATGATGGCCGCGATACTTGTTGGTGTTTTCAGTTTCAAGTCAGCTGCAGTGCGTACTTTGAGGCGGTCTGGCCAATGTAAGCCTGTTAGACACAAGAATATGCAGTCGTCAGGATCAGCGGTGTTCGAAACAGGTGTATTACCCTGCGGAGGTTGCTTGAGAGCAAGGGTTTTTTTTAGCTCAGGGGAGCAAGCCCGACACCCGCCTATCTGTGTCAAGTTTGTTCAGTAAAGGCTGTGCCGAGGCCCATATGTGGTAAATGGGTTCATCAGACCGTGTACAGTACCTATTATCTTGAGCCAACGTTCGAAAGCAATACCGTCCTCCTCCGAAGCGCGCGAATGCGGGTGTGCGATCGGAGTATAGTATGTATAGGAACGTGGATGATAGGGGTATGCAAAGCTGCTGATATAAATCCATTGCTAGAGGCGGACTGGGTATTACGATGGTGTGACTCTACTGGAGTTGGTGCACCAGTGTACAGTAGCATTATCGCACCTGACATACGTGCTTTCAAGCATCAATGTAGTCTACACACCCCATGTCGCCATCTCGACGTGTCCTGATCCGATCGAGATCCAGCTGATTATTAACAGGGCGATCCGGCCGTGGTCCGAGATTTAATCGCTGATTATTCATGCAGGCAGGAACGAGGGCGACGGACAGGCAGGCCAAGGCAGCCGGAAATTACAGGAGACGCCGAGTCAGCCCTGAGTTGTAATGTATTCTAATAATAAGGCAAGGTCAAGGTCAAGTGCTTGGGCTCTCGAGGTGGCAGAAATTCGGATTCGCCATTTTGGTGCGATACGGCATGCGTGGGATGCCACGTCCTGCAGGGTTGCTCAAACTGCAAGGTGACTCGGAGCAAGAATTTGTGAACAATATATGATACATGCAGGACGTGAGGTCTAATCCGCTTCTCTCTCTCCTCCTAGAGCATCACTCTTACACACTCGTATCTCTCTTCAGAAAATTCGCTAGCTGGTGATCCTCCCCGTGCGCGCATAGCACCGGTCTCCATTCTAAGCCATCAGATCGCACCGGCGCAGATCTGCGGCAGCGTTCCGTAGCATCACCGAAACTACTACCTCACTGCCAGGCCATCCGCATCGCCCTGGAAAGTCATCACGATGTCTGCACATCTCCAATACACACTGCAGCGCCCCCAGCCCTCGTTCGGCCTCTCTTATCCATATCCCATCCCCAAAACACTCCTGCTGCCGTCGGCCTCTCCATCAGCCAAGAGCTCCAACGGTCCCACTATGCCCAGTACCGGCTGCAACCGCCCGGTGGATGGATCCACGCAGGCACACAGCAAGCCGGGGTATATCACCAGGGACTACTACTCTACTGCACTATCGCACTTCTCGACGTCCTCAGCCTCGTCTAGCGATTCCGACAGCGATGCCTACGACAGCAGCGACGAATTCTGCTTTGATGACATCGAGTCACGTTCTTCAAAGTCAACCTTAAAATGGTCACGTGTTTCGACCAGTTCGAGCATGTCTTCTCCGTATGTTGGGAGCATCTTTGTACACCTTGTACATTCACTGATACCCTCCTAATCACAGTCTTCTCTGCACCTGCGATAAGCAGACTCCCCGCAGATCAAGCCTACAAGTTGGCGACTTTACCTTTGAGAACCAAGCAGACTACAACGACTATAATGATCTTGTCCGCATGCAGACACGCAACGCAGCCAAGAGACGCACTTCATCGTCATTCCAACAGTCATCGTTTCCTCGAGAACCATCTTACCGCGCGCAGGCACGGAGTCATCGTCGACAGCGAAACCTGTACGAGCCGGGAGGACAGCATGACCGGAGCTTCTCTACTTTTGATGATGAACTGCCGCAAGCCTGCAGTGTGCCCGACTTTGCACTCTCCCGTCAAGTGTCCAACAACTATGTCTCTTCCTTCGAACCGGCCTTACTGGCAGCCAAGCTCGATGCACTTCTGGTAGTCTCGCCTGAATACTCTCCAACTTTCCCTCCCATAGAATCTGTTCCGAGTTTGAATCTTGATTCGGGAGAAGATGATTATGAAACAGTTGAAGAGACAGACGTTCAAGAGGCGAATGTGCTTACCAAGGTCCGGGCTCATGATCTTCCACCTCGTCCGGCATTGGACGCAGAAAGCCGGTTTGAGCGAGCTCTAGCTTTTGCAAATTGGAACAAGAGGGGTAGAGCTGGCGTTTGGGAACCGCCTGCGGGAGTCAGCAAGACTGTGCAAGAATTAGTAGCCTCCATCGAAACATAAATATTCTGTGTTCGCAGGGAAACGCGGCTCTAGGCCTGAAATACACGATCGGAGACTAAACCATTTGATGTATCTATAGAAACTCGCAGAGGCAGCCTATACAGAGAGAGCTCCTTGTAACAATGAACCCACTTCTCGCACAATATTTGCTGACGGTTATCATAGAGTAGAGTGGACTTGGTTGTCCGCCGTGCATTCCCTCTTGTCACTGGGGCAAGCTCGCTCGTGGCGTTAGTTCCATGAAACGGTTTTCTTCCACCTCACAACCTTATCCATGGCCACCTTGCCGGCTAAGCCGGACAGCGATGTACTCACACCAGTGTCATACGAAAGCTTACTGGAAGCATGCGAGCTTATACTCGATAACCTGGGCTCTCCAGAGCTAAGCAGTCGGACTATACAATGGGATAACTTTCCAGCACTAATGAAGCTATGGGAGGTGTTATGGCAAGCTCAAGCCAGCCTGGTACAGGAGGCTGAAAGATTAGGAACGACCCATGAAGCCACTAGAGCTGAACAAGAGCGCCTGTTCGATGTCAAGGCTGCCCTAAATGAAATAAGGGCTGGCAAGCACGAAGAACGAGATCGACATTTCGCCCTTGGACTCTATTGGCGGCGTCATGTGAGGACCAGACCACCCTTCGAGTGTTCCATCACCCTGAGAACCAACGCTTATGTCCTGATCATTACAACCAGGCTATATGGCGGTACTTTCGTACCCACCTTGACAAACCCGAACAAGCTCGTGACTTGCTTCACTTGTACCTTGTCAAGCCGGTGGGCGGTGGACAGCAAACAGGCGAGACGTGCCGTCCCAAATGTAACACGAAGGCCGAGCAAGCACTGTTGCTGGACCTAGCATCGAAGCAGCGCAATCGCATGCGTCAACTCGCACAGTGGTTGACCGATCATCCTGAAGCTGCTTCGCTATTGAGAGATGCAAAAGGCAAAGGAAAGGGGAAAGCAAGAGATGCTGCGGAAATAGACATCGTGATGAAGCAGAAGGTACACTTTGAAAGGTGTCTAGAGGAAGTAGAGCCCAAGCAGCGCTTAAAGGAGCTGATAGCTTCCATAAATGATTGGGTAACTTGCTTCAAAAGCCGCTTGGAAGCGGTACATATTGCGAAGACGACGCTCGCTGCTTTACAAAAGCGACAAACATCCGTTCCGAGAGAAAGATCTCCGACAACCAAGGCAAAGAGACGTTCGACAGGTGCTACATTTGTGGAAGTGCAGGTGCCTCAGGTGTCAAAGCGTCGTAGGACCATGGACCGCGGCACTTCGCCAATACCGGAGCTCATTGACAATTCTATATACTTGGAACAAAGTCGAGAGTATGGCGGGCAAAACAACAAGCCGAAAGAGATTGACCGCCAGGCCGAGGCGTCATCCGTACTTCCTGCAACACTCACGCACGAGACAGCTCTGCGTCAAGATGACTCCCCACCATCTCCCCAATCATTACCATCGCCTCCCCCTCATGCACAAGTTCGGCAGGGACAGCAACCGCAGAACGTTGCGGACGAAAGTCAGCAATCAACCACCGATTCATCGCTCAAAGTTCCATCTATACCGTCTGTGCAGAGCCTGCCTCCGATTCAGTCTTCGAGCTCGGGAGAAGATAGCTTCCGGATAACTGCCATAACAGAGATGAGTACAGTTGCTCGTGTGAATGGCTCCGACAGGGAAGCAGACTCGATTACCAAGATCACCGTGAAACCAGCGAAGAGGCCAAAGAAACGCTCGTCAAAATTACCGCCCATCACCCCCGAAATACAGCAGTTACTGGAGCAGGCTGCTATGGAGGCAGAAAAGAAGCGAAGGGAAGAGAAGGCAAGGCTTGGGGAGTTCGATTATGATCCGTGGGAGGACCTCCAAGATTGGGTGCCCCCGGGTGAACAAGCTCAGTCAGTGCGGGGTTCCGAGGCAGCGCAGTCGCTCGTCAAGCAGGGGTTGCACGATTCCAGTATGACTGGCGAGAGAAGTAGCGACATGCATACTGCAAAGTCCCACTTTCCAAGCTTCGAAGCGATAGAGGCGGAGGACAGTGAGATCGCCTCGCTAGGCCGGCAGGAGCGGGAGGACGATGAAGCCAGGATTAATGAGTTTCTTAGAAGTGAGGATTTGTAGTGCGGCTGTTAGCATTGTGCGACCGAGGCGATGTGGTCTTGCCGCCATAGCCAGTAATTCATACTTGATTGCATCCGCTGCTTATCTTGACCGAAAGGTGATCGAGTCTCGTGCAGGAAATTCTTGCTTTTCGTCTAATCCATCACTTTTTGCAGTCAACTTGCGACAAGAACAGCCTTTGCACGCGAACTAGTGACTAGAGTTGCTGTTCAGCAATCTGTTCCTACTATGGGTCTCGGTGGGCGACGCGAGAAGCAGGTTATTGCTGCCGACCCGCGTAACACACGATGGATCAACGATACCTCCAGTCCTGGCCACCGTCTGCTGAGCTCTATGGGCTATGATCCGGCCAATGCGAACAGTTCACAGAACAAAACGGGACTGTACGGTCACAATGCCTCCAAACGTCTCAAGCAGATCCCCATAGCTAAAGGCGGAATGGAGGGTATCGGATATAAACCCAACGGACCAGGCGCCAATGTGGCGTTGGGCGCATTGCCTTCAAGGATGGGAGGCATACCTAACATGGCTTCTGCCGCCTCGAACATATTTTCAAAACTTGGAAGTAGAGCTGCTTTGCAGTTTGTCACGGCTGGCTCGAGTAGAGAAGTCATCAACAAAGCAAAAACCGAAGGAGGTGAATTTGGAGGCCTGCTTGCTCGGCTCAACGCTGCCAGCTCTGCCAGTGCTACACCAGAGCCTGTGGGAATACAAGTTGCAGAGGTCATCCTTGAGCAGACCGAGAGCGCTGAAGATGTGAGCGATGCAAGCGACGACGAGAAGCGGCAACGTAAGAAGCAACGCAAGCTAGAGAAAGCAGCCAAGAAGGAACGTAAACTTGCAAAGAAACTAGCGAAACACTCTTCGAAGGAGCAGAGCATCGATTCAAGTCAAGATGCTTCTCCTGCATCCACCACGTCCGCCACTTCATCGGAGACACCTCAACTCCCTTTAGAAAACGTCAAGCGGATACAGCACTGGAATGCGTAAGAGACTTTCTCTTCCATAACCCGCCTCTCTTTGTTATACTGACCTTACGTTAATAATTGTCAAACAGCTCACGCTCCCGTAATCTGGCAGCCAAGCGCATGCTCCACGCTTCTGCCGAAGCAATGGCAGAAATCCTAGGGATTGCCCCTACACCCTCACCGAGTGTTTCAGGATATTCTACGCCCGTCTCTCTTCCAGCTACAATCACCACACCACAACCATCATCAAAGACCACACCACATCCAGTACCTACGGACGACGCCGCCGCCGAGGATGACGGCAAAAAGCTGAAACGGAAAGCTGAAAAAAAGGCTGCTAAAGCTCAGGAGGCCTCCCAATCAGAGGACACGGGTGCAGAGAGCAAAGAGCGCAAAAAGAAGCGGAAAAGGGACGCTTGACTTTCACTTGCTTGCACACCCCCGCAGCAATAGTCAGGTCTAGACACGGCCGTGCGTGCTTCATTCGGAGGTGGTGTTGTTGTCTATAGCGAGAGCAAGATTCTATGTAGTTTACAGGAAGTTTGGTTGTACTTGTTGTCTATATTGGGGGACAGCCCAACTGGTGTGCCGTGTATATTCAAATGGTCAAAGCTTAGCTTTAAAGCAATTTTCCTTCGTTTCGCCTTTTTGTCGCTTCTCGTCTTCCGCTACCTCTCTCCATGTGCTATCTTTAGGCCTAAGTATCTTCCAGAACTGCTCTCCCGCTGCATATACGCGATACGGTGGTATCCACTGGAAAGCAAACGAAGATATACGAAGCGCCGGTGTCAAGATGAGCTCTAGCTCTTCGGGTTGTTTGAGACCGTTCCCTTTGCCGCAAGGAAATTCATTCATCACGGTCACTTCGAAGAGCGGGACTGAGCGATCCCGCTTCCATCAGCCCAGCGAGCGAAAGCTATAGGAGAGGTCATTGCCTTACCGCATCGATCTAAGCGGGGAATATAGGCCTCCTCGCGGTGATTTTCCAATATCATCCGCTTTACCAAGCTGAGCCACAATCGGGTTAGTGGAAGATTCCCCCCACTGCGCAAGCGGGCGAGCTCACTGATCATTCAACCATCCGTCAAGCTTCGTACCAAAGAGAACAACATTCTTCAAGTACTCGCGACTCCAATTCTGCTCCAACAAAACCTCCAATGCTCTATACGGCAGATGTGGGTGGAAGACGAGAGTTGGCTCGGTACAGATCAACTCGCGCAAAGTGATGTCAGAAATTCCGGGCGCGGAAAACCCGAAAGAACGTATGAAGGAGATATCCTTCTCTGTGAATGCGGGATCGTGTACTGCAGTTCTTGATGTCGGTATCCCGAAGCCTTCGAGCATAGTATTGAAGATATATAACTGTACGCATGAGCTTTGCGCTTGCCGCTGATGAGGCCCGAATTGCCCTAGTCCCAGACAAAGCGCTCGCACGGGTAAGGCAGTTCCTACTACAGTGAAGGTCCTGATTTGCGATTGTATAGTCTCTGCCTCAGAAAGCTGCGTAAGCGTTTCCAACTTCAGCGGGCGGGAGTAATAACGTACCAAACAGGTAATCTCTATAGCCACATCCATCGAGATGCTCGGCACAAGCTCCATACATGTCCTGCATGTCAGCGCGCATAACGTGCTCTTTCCGTGGCTTCGGAAAAAGCCGAGGAATTGTTAATGGTCCTGGGCTGACCTGACCTGATGGAGGCTCGGTCCATTAACTGTTTTCCATGCAAGGGGAACAAAGGAGTCAGACATCAGGACCAAAGTGTACTCGATGGGCGATTAAAGGAGAGCAGGCGGTCTGTAAGTCCATGTTTGGTAACGACTTGCCCGGCTCAATGATAGCGAAGCGATGGTTAAAGGGGTGCGAGACAGTGCACATAAGGCATCTTAGCTTCCATGGGGCTCGTGCGCTCCAAGTGTCGGGTCACTGAGATCAGGTAACTCGGCGATATTCGTAAATGCGAGCAGTAGAGAGCAGTACATAGTCAGCGTCTAGAGCATCGCGACCTGTTGATCTCCTCGCGGTTCAAGCTGCCGATGGCATTCAGGTGGCATTAGATCGCGTTGCAGAACAGCTGTTCCGGAGTAATGACTATCCTTTGAGTGCTATCTTCTGCCCTTCTTTTTATTCTTAGCCTTCCCACCCCCGCTTGATTGACCTTGTTTCGAGTTCGCCTCATCTTGTGGCCCAGCAGCCGAGCCTTGAGTCAAGGTAGCCTCCAATTTCTTCCTAGCTTTCAGGCGTTTCTTCTCCTTTTCTCTCTCTTTAGCAGCTAAGATCTCAGCATAACCCTTTCTTTCTCTCTTTGGCAACCATCTCTCTGGATCAGGAGCTGGTCTTTGGTTCTCTGGCAAAGCCGCTATGCTGGGTGGTAGCTTTACGGGTTTTATCTGATCACCGAGGCTTGATTTCTTCTTCTTCTCTGCGGCAAGTTTGCTCTTCTTGCTCTTGGTCTTGGAAGCGGACTTGGTTCCGCTCGACGGCTGTGATGTAGAAGTAGAAGCTTGAGCTGCAGTCGAAGAACGCGTCTTGTAAGCGGGGTGAGCAGCGATCAGTGGGAAGATAGGGGTGCTCTCCAGATCGTCCACGGTAGGTATTCGGTTTTCGGCGTGTTGGCTTGACATTTCCGCTAAGCGAGAAGGGATAGATTTGATAAAGTCGATATGCTCATTGCATGCTGTCAGATTCGCTGTCAGGTCCGCTTGCTCTGGAGAATCCTGGTATAGAGAACAATTAGCTGGACCACAAAGGCTTACGGTACGTCCGCAAAGGCTTACCAATTCTACCGTCGCTAGTAGATCCTCATAGAGATCTCGGGCCTGATCGAACTCCTCGAGGCGGTATTTCTATACCATAGATGCAATGCCATTAGAGACTATTTATCGAACGCCGGATTCAGCTCACTATCTGTGCATCGAGAACATCGACAGCTCGATCGTAGTCTCCGTCCTCATCCGTTTGCACACTCCCAGCTCGGACGGCTTCGACTAATGTTGCGGCTTCTGGTACTCTCCCGAGCTTGTACAGGGCATAGGCTTGTTCGAGCTGCCATTGTGTGCCTTGTGTATCTGATGGCTTTTGCGATGTAATATATGTTAATGCGTCTTTGTATCTATCGAGGCTGAGGAGGATTTGTATGTGGGTTTGGATGGCATTGTGACTGTCAGGATCCAACACGAGAACTGCGGGATGAGAAGCGCATATCAGGGCACATTCTTTAGCGGTCCTTGAGCACGGGGGAACATAGTCACCAGGACTCACTTCGCTTGCTGGTCTTGTATGCATTCTCGAGGTACCCTTCGTTCACCTGATCCTTTAAGGACCTCCACTTCTTCTTCAGCTTCTCCTCTGTACTAAGCTCAGGCTTGACCTTTTTCGGAGTTTTGCTATATTTGTGTACTGATGCGTCTCCTGCGCGCTTCTTGCCCTTCATGGACCTATCTGGGGCCATGATTGCGATGTTGGCGAAAGCGCAATATGTGCAAGGGTGTGCTCGCGACCGGACAATTGCAGGTTGGCTCCGATCCAAACTGGCTGAAGCGATGAAAGCACCCAATGGCACCATTTGAATAGCTTACTGAAGGCCAAACCCTCCAACCCGCTCAGGTCATGCCTTCCTAGAAAACATCGTATCTTTCGACCATGGTACTACTTGGCAGTTGCTCGTTCACCCGTAGCAGCCAAGATAACTGACGGCAGCCCTGGAGTGGTAAAGTGGAGGCTCAACTGACTCATTGCTGCTATCCATGGAAAAGACGCCCTAAAGGTCCTAATTATCAGACTGGCGTTGCGGTAATACGGCATGTAACAGCAGATACGGCTTGCGACATCAAGCCATGGACATACAGCAACGGAAGTGTAGTAAACCCGAATATTGCACTGAAAGCGGAATAGCAGGAGCCGATATCTGGGCAAGCGCTATACCAAGGCTGGCTATGTTCTCCTTTTCAGCTAACTAATGCAGTTGATGCTGGGTTGCTGGAAACTACTACATCTGGAGCGCACTCGCTGGGTATATCTGCCCATTGAAAACTTTTGGAACGAACTATCCTACCGCCCCGTACCCAATGAATACAGTGGGTTTGAAGTGATTCTCGTGGGCTGACATACTTCCTCCTCACAAGCGCCGGTAACACCTTGACTGTTGAAGGCAGTGCGGCTTCTAAAGCGGGTTCACGCGATTAGCCTTTCTTGCAAGCCCATCTCGCACATGCAAAGCTCATCTATCCTTCATTGATGATATCTGAGGCAACAGCACGACCATGGCATGCACGAGGATACGTTACCCAGAAGTACATAATTTTAGGCAGACAGAAACCTGTGCACTCCCATAAATCTCTTCAGTAGTGGCATTGGAAGAAGGCGACGAACAAGCCCTTCCAAGCCGTGTTGCAGCGTACCGACAGGTTGTCTGCGAATCAGTCTTGTCAAGCATTGGAAGGGTTCCCCAGGCCGCCAATACAAACGCTAGCTGGACCTGCCTCCTGTAATCAAATTCATTAATGCGCTCGTCTGCCACGAGATGCGATGCTCAGGAGGGCAGCCCTTCTATTGACCAACTGTAACTGCAGCTACTTGAGGGTACTGCACCGGCAGTGGGGCGAATGATCGCCAGGCGAGATTAGGCTGGAAGGACCAGTGCATAGGAACAGGAGATACTGAGTTCACTTATATCAACGACCTAATTCAAATGTAAGACATGCTTTGTTGACCAGTTTCGATCCAGCTTTCATCGACTTGAAACGGGATTGTGACGCGATATAATGTTGGAGAGGGAGATCGAGAAAGTCGAAACGAGCGAGCTGCATCTTCGAGCCGGTCACCCAACTTGCTTTCGCATCAATTCAATACTGAGCACGGGGACACATTTGACACGAGACGAAAACCCAAACACCACCTAGACTCTCAAATATTCGCAATGTCCGGATACCCTAGGAATCGCCTCACAGCGCCACTTGCGGGCATCGTACTCGTGAGGCATTCCCAACCCCAGAGGATACAGAGTCTTTGCTGACAGCAAGGTACCTTTTCTGCGAATCTTGAAATCTACTCAGGTAGCAGGCGGTGTGTTCCTCTGGGGCCGCAAATCGCTTGTGGGTGGCGAAGGCCAGCCATCCAAAGGCAATCCTCCGACTCCGTCATCTATGAAGTCGAATGTACCGGAGGGGGGAGAAGTGGATGGAGGACACAGCAAGCGAGTCTCCCAGGGCGTAGATACGAGCAAGAAAGGCAAAGAAGCCTTCCAAGAGGCCGTCAAAGGCACCCGAAGCGGAGCCAATGGTGCGGACGGCAATGATCTGCATACGCAGATCGATAACCGCACGCCTAGCAAGGAGAGAGTCGCCAGAGGTGGCAATTAGACGGTACATCAATGCAAATTACAGGAGGAACAGCAGATTCGAATATGTAGCAAATGAGCAATAAAGCTTGACAGATTAGAATTGATGAATCAAACATCGACAAAGGATATCAAGTGTTCATTCCTGACCTTCGAGAGGCAGCGACACCTATTGATTGATTGCATACAATTTGAGAATGCCATACAAACCCTGTAGCTGTTACAACTGATCTGACTGATTTAAGTGGTCTCATAAGCATAAAGGGCTAACTCATCTCCAAGCTAGCGCGGCGAGACTACATTAGCTTGGGTTGTTCGGTCGGAACACAATGGGCGACGAGCTCACCTCATTCCATCGTGAATCTCTGCGAGGCAATCCGCGCTGTCAGTTCGAGAGCTCCTGGAGGCATGAAAGACTGCTCAACCCACCGTAGTCCTCCAAAGCAATGTGGTCCTTGTAAATGGTATACCATTTCTTCAAGACGATCTGTATTGGGATAAGTACACCGATCAGCTGGTCTGCAAATGATGCAGTGCAAACCACCGTTAAATCACCTTCTCGGGCTTGGTACCCTTCTGCACGGCAATCAGCTTCTTAAGGTCGCCTACGGTGTCTTTTGGACTGTCGGAATTGCCAGCAACGGCCTCAGCACAGAGATTCGGACGTTCCCAATACAAGGTCGCGGCGTACCTGCATTTTACGCGCACTGATTGATGTAAGAAAGGACGATGTCAATACCAGCTCTCCGATGTAATATCAAGATGCAAAACTCTCTAACCTTTTCCACCCAGTCTATCGTTTGCTATCACTTCGATAAGTCGCATAGGGCGCTTGGCAGGTGCAGCTTCAGCAGCCTTCGCTCTCTCGGCCAATATGCTTTCTTTTGTGGGAGGCACGAATTGCTTGACTTCGGTTTGTTGAGCTGGTTCGTCGGTTTCTAGCGGAGGTAGGCCATGTGGGCCACTCCTTGAGTACTCTGCTTTAGGTGCATACTGGTGTTTCAGCCCAGTTGCCAATGCCTAAGCAAATATGAACAGAGGGCTCACGTTTCTGTGCGCCCCGTCTACTGCTCTCACGGTCATCGTTCCTTCTATGGTTGCTGGAAGGCGGGCTTCTGGATCTCCGACTGCGATCATCGTCCTCCCGTCTGGGGCCTCGTCTACCGCCATCATAGTCTCGTTCCCTCCGTCTGTCGTTACGATCTCCATCTCTGTCGTGATCCCTCCGTCGCTCGTCCTCCGCCGCGTCTAGACGCTCTCTATCCCCTTCGCGACCTGTAGGGCTGGATCTTCTCTCGCGACGCTTGTCACCGTCACGCCGGTCCGAGCGTCTACTATCTGATTCATGGCGGTCCCTGCTACCATCTCGCCTCCTCCTGTCGCTTGAGCGATAGTCGTCTCTGTCCCTCTCACGCCGTGTGTCCCGGTCATCGTCTCGTCTCCGGCTACTGCTGCCGCTCTGCCTTTCCCGGTCGTCTCGCCTGCCACCCTCGTCTATATCACGACGCCCAGAAGACTCTGCATGCTTGGAAGTACTGCTGTCCATGATCCTGGTCAGGAATATTTGAACGCTATATGCCGGGGCAAAGAGGAGCTGGGACGGCTTCGCGAACATAGTCTACACGGCATCCTATATTTCGATCGACTCATGTGTGGAATATGTCTATATGTACACAGCTACACGCGGCGATTGCCCTGCTCTGGATGTTTGTCAATCCATTCTTTGTCCTGCTCATATGCCTTCTCGAGCTTCTGTGCGCTCGCTGTGAAATGTGTTGCGCCACTCTCACTGGTGGCATCCTGCGCGCGAGCTCCGATTCTAGCTATCAGATCTGGCTCATCCCGTAAAGCTGGCGGCAAAGTCAGACAAGCATCCATGCTCACGGCATAGACAGAAGGCACCTACAAGTAGGTTTCCCCGGAACCGTCGAAGGCATGTCGCCTCCATGATCGCCACCCGCCTATTACGCGAATGAGGAGAACAATTAGATCCGGACACACAGCTTGATTCCTTCTTTGTTCCCTAAGCTCACGTTGTCATTCTCAGCTTGTAGGCCTTTAGCATAATCCGCTAAGGCTGTGTAAGGTAACGCGAGCGTAACAGGGTGAGCCGGCTATGCATGACTTCATTCCAAACCGAGACTCGCTCACCGCTGCTTGTCTTGCTAGCTGCACTGTTCTTGGGTACTTTCTCGTCTGGTATCTGAGGATTGTTAGAGCTGTCGCGTTCCTGTCTTTCGCCTGCTATGGCCTGCAATACAGTGTTAGCGACTCGAACCAATAAACGCCACAATCCATGGAGCTGTTCATGGAGAAGTCGGCATGCATGTATTCACCTTGAGTCTGGCTAGATCTTCTACTGATTCAGTAGTAGTCATCTTGCTGAAGATTGTCTCTTCAAACAGTTGATGGATGTGAAGCCGTTCAGCACCATCGCGCATCGCCATAGTTGATCCCACTGCCGATCACGGTCTCTCTAACTGTTAACCCCCCCAGGCTGCCCTTCATGGCTACTACAATCGTATACATCGTAAACTGGACAGAACAGAGAACTTACTGCAAGCTGCGTACATGATGTCAAGACCGTGCAGCGGTCCTGCGCTGTTTCCCACACAAGCGGTGTAGTATCGTCTGACGCCAGACTCGAACCAACAACATTTGCGCACCTCACGGCGATGACCCCAATAAAGCTCCAGAGTTTGGTTCATACCTAACATTAACCTAAAATTAACACATCATAAGCCCTTGCCTGCCCACAAGGGCCTGGTTGCTCACTCTCTTTACCCCTCACAGTACCCCACCATCTTTTCTTTCACGGAATCTGTACAACACAGCAACCATTGCAGTGGGCAATTGGTCATTTTGGCTGACCAGTACACGCTACATTAGTCCTAGCAACAAATATGGTCGCTTTAGACACGACCGCGCCGACCTCAATATTAATAGAGCAAGCGACTCGCCCAGCGAATGAGCATTTCATCTATAAGCAGTATGAAGATGGAAAGAAAAAGTCTAGAGTACGCCTTCCGGATCGTCGAAAGGTAAGGTTTCAACTTCTGGGAGTCTAACGCTTCGTTGCTTTCTCAGATTGGCACCATCGCCAAGGGGCGAGAGAGGGGGGAAACATACAGAAGGTTAACGTCCCTCTTGTCATTTTGCAGTCGTTCCTTTGGCTCGTTTCCCTCGTCTGCGTAATCTGCGTGATCTTGGTGTGTTTCGATCTATCGTGTTCACTGTCATCTCGCTGATTTGTCTGCCCATACAAGGCCATTGCCGCCTCTGCCAATCCCGTTCCTGTATTCAGCAGTACCAAAGGCTTGCTGGCGGTCACAGCGCTGTATCCGAATACATCGTTGTCAATAAGCAAGGATGTCAGCCGCCAGACTCCCAACGATGATGTGCGACCGAGGGATAAGCGAGACTCCGAATGCAACGGTCTTGAACTACGAGGCGAAAGGCAGTATTGGAATAAGGCGTGTGCATGTTATAAACCCAAGTATCCTCTACAAGATGACCAATTTGATGTTACTACCTATACTACCACTACTGCTACTGGACTTATTATGGTCACACCGACTTTATCGCAGATCGTTGGACCTCTCCCGAAACCGAAGCCAACGAAGCCAACAAAGCCGGCGGTAGAGTCCGAAGGATTAAAGGTTGACCCAGGTGCATTCGCTGGTCTCTTCTTGGGCTTAACTGGAGCATGTTTGCAACGACGGTCTGGAGTGCTAGTCTGTACTTCCACTTCTTTGTGAGTTCTTTCGGAGACCAAGCTATCTGTAGAGGTCCCTCCTGTCTCCCCCATACGGTTGCAAATGCGGGGAAGAGCTAATGAACTGAGATCGTGTAGCTCACCCAAGTATAGCGAGATCTACGAAATTGCCGGTTTAGCACGTAACGTTACTGCCCAGTTACCTACTGGAACAGGGGGAGCGAGTGTGGGACTCCTCATTTCAATCATAACGTATCTCTTCACGACGTTAGCTTTTGTGATATCTGCTCTACCTAGAGCTTGGTTCTACGGTCCTAGAGGTCACAAAGCTTTGGGTGCAAGCGGAAAACTGCCGGATTTGAGACAGTGAGTCGTGCAGATGCGAGATTCATCTCTCCGTTGCCTCAACCTCCATATCAAGACCTGTCACTTGAGCCTGACCTTTGATCCTTCTATTAATTTAAGCCAGTGGACACTGATTCTTGCAACTGGACTTGCTGCAATTTCCACATTCATCGTAGTCGCTGCATCTGTACAGCTACAGAACGCATTTGGGGCATCAGCGGAAGCCGTAGAAGCATGGGATAAAACCGATACTTTGGAAGCTAAGCTTCTGAATGCTTATGCATACCTGGTGTGTAGTGTGCTTGATTGCTCCTATTCTATCGAATGCCACGAATTCTAGTATGTATCCGCTACTGACTTGCTCGAGTGACATTCTCGCAATATCATAGTACGCTTGTGCTATACTGAGTGGGTTAGCTGTCGTAGCTTCTTTGGCTATGATAGCATATGTGAGTTTCGTCAATTGTCCTTTTTTTTTTTTTTTTTCCGACTACTCCTGCTGTTTTGGGGGGGATCTAGCTAAATCGATGACGCCCGCTTCACAGGACTTCCAACATCCATGGTATGTTCTTTCAATCTGGAGAGCAAATATAAAGATATACACCAACACCTCACCCTTATTTTCACCTTGTCTTCACTCAAATCAGGTGGCTTCCAACAGGTAAGCGAGGTCCATCTTTCCTTGCACCACACGTGGGGCCCGTAGACTGAATCACTCACTTTGTAAACGCTCTTAATTTGTGACATGACAGTCAAACAAGAGAATACACGCCTTCAGGCCATTTCATCTGGTGCTGGCTTTGGTACAGGACTAGGACGAGGGAGGCCTCATGCTAGTTCCTGGAGTACAACGAGAGAAGGTAATGAAATGGACAACGAAACCATCATCGTCGAGAGGGGTATTTAAATAGGTACTTCAGAATATCAGAAAGGGCAGGCGCCACCCCTATCTTGATCATGATCTCGTCCGTAATATTCGGGACCATTCGCCGACATACCGTATTTGGTCCGGAAGAATTGCCAGAAATAGATTGTTATGTAGAGTCATTACACGCCTTATATGGTATTACTGTCCCCGAGATTCCCCGAGTACTCATGGAGCTCCGTACACCCTAGACCTCTAAAACTTTGCTACACGTTCCTACTACCCCTGATAAGTCATTACATATACGTGACCCCGAACCAACTGAACCGTGAACGGTAGCATGGCGCTACGATACCTCCCCGACAATCAACTTCTGCATCTTGTACGCCGCTCTCGTGCCAGTTAGAGCAGCCTTGTAGTAATTTGGTTCCATGGCTTGAACGGTGAAGCCTAATCTAGTGTATAGGCCGATAGCAGGCTTGTTAGTCGTCTGCACGCGAAGCGTTACGGTGAATGAAGCTTGACGGGATATCTCCAAGGTTTTGGCAGCCAGCTTTCTCAGCAGTGCAGTAGCTAGTCCTAACGGAGGGATCGGCACAATCAGTATTGTTCGAAGACAACCGGGGGAACATCCGCTGCTTACCAGTCCTTTGGTGATTTTGATCTACGCATAGTGTAAGCAACTCTAGCTCGTGAATGTACGGATTGAAAAAAGCAGTTGCGCAGGCTGTGATTGCATTGCTATCCCGTGTCGATCTTGCCAACAGGACGATGTAATTAGAATTGAGAAGCAGAGAAAGGAAGAAAGCAGGGTCGTATCTCAGGGACAAAGTTGATGACTGGAGTAGGGACGAATGAGGCAGGTATGGTAGGTGAAGAAGTCAGCTAACAGTGGCTGCGGCGATCAATTCCGGCGAGGCTCCGCTCTCGGCTTGGAATACAATTCTACACACGTGCAGGTTGAGAAGGCCAGCGAGGTCGCGCGTTGAAGCTTGGGTGATGGCCGGGAGTTGGCGGTGATTAGCAGCTGTAGGGTGGGCTGGCGGGGAGTAGTAGAGCGGTGCAAAGGTGTCCCGGAGTGCTTCTATCGAGCAGCTGCGCCCCGGAAGAGCGCGGTCGAAGGTGTCTTCGAGGTCTGCATCGGTGCATGGTGCTAGCGGCTGGAGCGGCAGCCATGCAGAGCGAGACGTGTCGAGCATGTCAGAAGCAGCTGGAGTCGCACATCAGAGCGTCGCAGCCGGTCGTGCAGAGCAGAGCACACGTCTGGATGCGGCGGAACTGTGCAGGACTGCCGCCGGGGCAGCTCGGAGAGGGGCCCCAGTATGAAAGCAAGACAAGGCCGGCCAGCGGTAAGTGGCCAGGATGGCATTCGAGAGGATGCTGGAGTGGATGGATGGGGCAGTGCTGCAGTCCACCGGTATGTGCAACATGCAGTCAGCTGCCTTGCGCAGGCTATACTGCCCATGCTGCCATCCGGAGAGATGGGAGATCACGTGACCGATTCCGGCCCCCGCCGTGACGTACCGTGCGTGCATGACACACCAGCACCTCGATGCGATCACCTCTGCTCGCCGTCATTCGCAGACAGACCAGCTTGCCTTCCACCCAACTGCTGTCTCTGCCATCCCGCTGATCTCTGCCATGGCGTCGCCGCGCATCCAGGTGCCTGCAAGCGGACAAGGCTCCACCGGCAATCCTGTCCTGGACAGCGCGAATGCCGTCGGAGACCCGTCAGGCGCCATCGCCCTCGAGGGCAGCCGCCCTGCACAGTCGACGCCTTTGAGGAGCTCCACCACTGCTGCTGATCTCGACACCGCCCTTCCTTCGCTGTCCGCAGGACAAGGTGCCCCGACAGCGTCATCGTCAGCATCTCCAGCCGGACATGTAGCTGCAAGGGACGGACGACACGAACAACCACAAGCGCACTCTGACGGCGTCGAGAACGTTCTCACAGCCATCGGTGGGGCCGCAGTGTGAGGCTTAATCAATACACTTTCCGAACGGATCCCATCTGCAGATCATCGTGCTGATCTATTTTCGCCCTGCCCCACTTGAAATCCCTTAGAACTGCCCCCCTGGCTGCTCTTGAAGCTATCGGACACAAAGTCCCAGATCTGGTCAATACAGTAAAAGCTCACATCCCACACTCCACTGCCAGCACAAGCACTCCCTCCTCATCATCGAATACAGCAGGAGCAGGTGGCGAGACTCTACTCTCTCAAGCGCAACAACTAGCCGCTCAAGCTACCCAATATGCATCTTCAGGTGTACACCAAATAGTCGAAAAACTACCAGAGAACATTACTTCCCACCTACCCGAGCAAATCAAGAACCTTGGGGTTGCGCCTGTGCAAGCGCAGAGAGCAGCCACAGGTGAAAAAGCCTTTGATTTCACTCAACCCCATACTACCGCCAACTTTGAAGCTTCCGGTGAGTTGGACCATGGATGCGAGAGATACACTCTCGAGGTCATCGGAAACAAAATCAGGCTGACACCAGTTTTTGCGCCGCCTCCTTTGGCAGGCTCGCTGCAGTCCACCAAGAACCCAGCAATAGTGGAAGCTCAGAGCGATTTAGCCGTAAAGGCAGAATCTGGTGATCTCTAACGTGGAAACAGTCTCCCCATTGTAGGCCATATCTCCGAGCTCAGAGCGATGTAGCATTCTTCCCCTTATCGTAGTCATTCAGAAACGCCGAACTATATATACGAACCGTCTTCTAGACGCGGTATTAGTATGCCTTTGAAGGCCTTGGGTTATTGCGTACAGAGTCAGGTAAACAGCTTGGCTTGTCATTCGAAATGGTGACGGGTACATGGCTTGCCCGTATGATACAGAAGTTTGTTGTAAACACGACTTCATCTACTGAACACTATGGATATTCTATCTACTGCGGACTGCATTCGCTGAATTTCTCGTACTACAGCAAACGACGTTCGTAGTTCGACCCCTCATTCGAATCTTCAGACATAGTTAAGATAGCTTGAGGGACACCTTGCAAATGTTACTGTTTCAGGTTGTTCTGTACAGTTGGTGAATACCGTGGATGAACTGGGGGGTACGGTGAATAGGTAGAAGTCGGACTCTTGGCTTTCTTAGCGATTGAGCCTCTGCGCAATCCTCCCAGTATATGTATATCTTCAAATGCGGCATGAGCTGTAGTTGAGTTTGACGATGATGACGAAGAAGAAGTCGCTGCTCCTCGTTCGAACTTGTGGCTTACGAGTGGATTGGAAGCAGGATAGATATAAGAATCCGTTCTGATGGGTGGAGATGCGAGATTCGGTAAAACCGCCTGGGCCGCATTGTCCAAGTCCGCTTGTCGGCTAGGGTCGAGCGGGCTGCGGGCAGGTCGAGTTACGTGATGCTCCGTCATGGGCACATGGCTGTTCAAGACGGAAGTGGAGGCTCGCCTCGATGGCACAACTGAATCATCAAGCAGGCTAAATCCCTTCGGTTGCGACCTAGTATTGTCGTGCTTGTTCTGCTGGAACTGCTGGAAGCCAGGGTAGTCGTTAGAGTCGGGATATGCATGCAGACTCTGTCGACGTGCCGCAATGGTTGCATTCATCTGCAAGATGCTGGCTGGGTCTGCTAGAGATACCGTGCTCGGCAGCGCTCCGAAAGGCGCACCAGGCTGTAAAGTTATAGGTTGACCTAGCCCGCTGTGAGGGGAGGCTTGCTGAGGAAAGGCTTGGTAACCAGCCACACCTTCTGTGAAGGTTGGCAGTGTACTCGGTACCATTTCATTCGGAGCACGCGCTGGAAAATTGACAGCGGTTGGCGACAATACAGGTGGGAGACCATTCGCTATGTCGTCGTAGTATGTAACGCCGAATTCGCCTTTTGTACCGTAGACAGGGACGGCGGGCATGCCAGACATTGTAGGCAGGCTTGGAGCAGCGCTTGGCCCGCTAGGGGAGTAGACTGACTCGTTCGACGTTTCCTGGCTTGGATAGGGCATGATAGATAACCCACTCAGATTGCTTAGGGCAGGTGGAATTCCACTTCTTTTGCGCGGGATGTGTGCTGTTTCATCATAAGACGAGCTTTTCGAAGATGCCGGTGAAACTGACACGGAGGCGCTTAGACCCTCCAGCGCTAATGAACGTAAGGGAGGATCGTGAATATTACTGCCAGTGAACGTCGGCCCATTGTTAGTAGCCGAGAATGCCGGCATCGGATACATCTTTTCGTCGCCTGATTTAGATGCATAAGACGCTTGTCCATATTCAGGCCTGACATCAGGAAAGTATGAAACTTGTTGGTATGGCGTATAGTAGTCGTAATTGGCTGGCGGTACAGTCGAAGACGAATAGGGGATGTTGCTACCATAACCCTGCTCGTAGTGTGCCTGATTCTGCTCATGCTGTCGTGGCCCTTGAAAACCAGAATAACCCGAGTTGACCGATGAAGGCGTGTATGCAGTACTGTAGCCAGACGGTGCGTCGTAGGAGGGAACAGACTGTGCAGAGTACTGAGAGAAGCTGTCGCCACTCCCATACGAAGAGGCCGAAAGCTGCGGTGGCGCACTGAGAAAGACAGGACTAATTGGTGACGGTGAAAGTGTCTGCCCGCCAGCCTTCTGAGCACGGCTGTCAATCTTCTTCTGCTTTGCTCGTCGGTTTTGGAACTGGACGACGGATCGATCCGAGTGTCAGCAGGCTTCTACCCAGGCTTCTGCCCCAGACTTTTAATAAGCTCGCTTACCCAGACTTGCACTTCTCTGACCGTCATATCAAGCTGCTTTGATAGAAACCGCCGCGTATCCATGTCCGGTTTAGGAGATTCGGCAAAGTGAGCATCCAAAATCTCTAGTTGCGCTGCAGTCGTGCGCCGGCGGTGTTTCACCCTGTTTAAAGCCAAATGTGAAAATAGATAGCCAAGAAAACATAATTTAGCCCAGTATATCAAACAATAACATGTGAAAGGGCAATGTTCGCGCACAGAGTCGGATCATAAGCTGTATATAGGGAGCCTTTCTCTGCTCCAGTATGGAGGTCTTCCGGTTCGGTGTCGCTTGCATTTTGCATATCTCCTGTACGATTAGGGATTTGCGAAGAGCTCAAGCCGCCGCCTTCACGGACCATATGTGTGATTCGGACATTCGGTCCAGGCCGCCCATATGCCGGATCGTAGGTTTTGTGGACTGAGGCAGCCTGAGGGTTAATCGAGCCTAGCATGCCTGGGCCAAAATCCAGTCCCCCGGTGGTACCCGGAACAAATCTGGAGGTCGGTGTAGTATTTTTCCTATCTGTAACGAAGGACGGAGAGAAAGAGAGGATAGGCTGTGTTTCGATAGATGCTGCCATTTCAGACGCAGCCGCAAGTTTCCCTGATACTTCACTAGGTATGGTGGACCTATCCGACTGGGTGTCAGACGAGTTTGTCACCGGAAGATCGGCACGGGTTGAGACAACTGCTGCCATGTACGGGAGTGACTGCTGCCAAGCTTGCTATAATAGGCTGATTGCAGTCAATATCAACGGCAGTTACGATTGGTGCACGCCACCAGCCTTCGGCAGGGAATAACGACAGCGGCCGAAGTACGAACTTCGGGCCGTGCGGACAATCTACCGAAGGGTGGGGGCGTCTTCGTGCCTCTAGGCGATGCTACTGCCAACACAGGGAGTGCAGATAAGCCCCTGTGAATGACCGCAAAAGTGATTCGAGGCCCTGTTTGTACTTCTTTTGTAAAGTGGTTGTGGGGAGACTTCTTTGTTGGACCACGACGAATTCACCAAAAGAGAGGATGGTCTACGAAATGCGCAACCCAATCTTGCCCTCTCGAACGGTGTGGTTCCTACGTCTGCTAGTCTAACTGTCTTGCGTACGCGTTGCGTCTTGTGCGGCAAACAGATGCCGTACGGAGGGTTGCTTTCTGTTCGACGTTCGAGCTGGATGCGCTACGTCGGGTTCAGAGTCAATATATGTGGCTACGCCGCAAGCTCTAACGCATAAACGTCCAGATGGCTAGTAGAAAGTGCTGATGGTTTAGGGCTTGCCGAGCAGTGGTTCGGCTTGATGGGGATCTCTTGGTTGGTGAAACTTGACCTTGGCGGAACGGTGCTAGGGAAGTATGCCACTGCAGGCAATGTGTAATGCATCAGTGAAAGCTCCTCCATCAGCGGCACAGAGAACCCTTTTGGGCGGTAAGCGTCTGCCTCAAGCTCACCTAGCCTGCCCTATCCTCTCTGAAAACCGGGATCGCTTATGAGTACTTCGGGTTCCTAGCGGGAGTGTCGATCACCGGAAAGCGTGAGCGGAGCGGAGCGGCCCGAGCCCTGTACACCTTGGTCTAGCGTATCAAGCCTTTCTATCGTATGTGTATGTGATGCTTCTGCACGAGAAGAATTGTTGCTTTGTCCAGTTTGCAGATCCTCCTCAATTTGCCTCTACCCGCTTCTCAAGTCCGAGCGGACTTGCCTTGAAGAAGTCTGAGGTGTGGGGTAATGAGATGCGGCTTGAGATAGCGAATTAGAAAGCTTTCCAGCCAGGTATTTACCGCCGCCCTTGGCTTACGTACTCTTGCTGAATCTGTTGTTGTTGCGTTGTGTGTAAGGTGTGTCTTGAGCTGTGCCTTCCTGGATCCAGCCTGGGCAAGCTATACGCTATAAAGTATGATGTTGCAGTTCGCGCGGAACTTTCACAGGAGGTTGAATGCGTAGGTATTACACGAAGGGTGGTTGCCGTCAGAAGATTCTTCTTTGGTTGCATCTGCTCCTTCACGGAGTCGCGGCCGGTATGGCGTAGGTCGATAAACGATCTGCGACCTTGTATACTCTAGAACGCAGGTGTAGCTCTCTGCTAGCAACCCCACCGCCAGCTTTATCAGTCTTGCTCTAGCCGACCTCGCAAATTCGTGCTGGTATGCGCTGACATGTTACGGTAACTCTGCTTTAGCTTGACCTGGTCGCCGCGAGCTGGAGGTCGCCATCCGCTTTGGGCTGAGCCATGTTTTCCTGGTGGCGTATTGTGCCGCGTCCCGTACCTGGCATCCCGCACTTCTGCGGGACCTGCGCCAATCGCGTGCTATTATTGCGTGCAAATCTTTACATCATCGGATGTTGTGTTTATCCTAGCGCTTGTCCAAGCGATAAAGGCTTCCAGGCTCATCTTCCGGTTTCGAGATGGACCCGCGATCGACGAAGGTTGAGTCCAGACTTTCCGAACCTTACAAAAACGTTCGGCAAAGTCTCCCGTAAGAAGCGCGTTCATCTCGCTGGCTAGATGGACGCATAAGAACAGAGTTCTTGAGACCAGCCTTGCCATGGAATGCTGAGTATGTATCGGTGCGTGGTCATTGCGAAAATCTCCGTTACCCGCGCCGTATCATATCCTGGCTATAGTTTGTACCGTGCGCAAGAATCTTCATCATCTTGTCTGGCCTCGGGGGTCCGAGGCGTCGAGCCTGAGGGCGGGCTTGCTGTTTTGCGCGGACAGCTTTCCCTACGAAAGTGCATCTCGTGGCTGACCGTGGGTTACTTGCGGGAAAGTCCGATATGCGGAAGCCCTCATTTGCATCACCTCGCTCAAGAGGCTAGATAACGGCCAGCTTGCAAGTCGCGCTGCAATGGTCAAGACTGAGCAGAAGGAGGAGGGACGTGGAAGAAACGAGAAGCGATGAGCGAGGGAGGAGCAAGCGCCAGACCGCAAATGTTCTTGCTTTCAACCCTGACAATTTCATAATGCTATGGCGACGTCTTAGACAGCCAACTCCGACCGGAGTCGGCGGAGTCACGGCGGATCGACAACGGTGGAAGTCATTGACAAGCTTGAACAATATAATAGTAATATGGAGAATGGTATCCTCAACGCCACCAGCCTGTATCGCTTTGTACCGGGAGTATGATGATGTAGCGATCCTAAATATATCGTTTGGGAAATTTCGTGTCGTAATGCACTGGTAACACGCGTCGAATGGATCGACACAAGTGGACTTTTGCGATCGACTGTAGACAGGCACTGGAGCTGGGTACCCATTACGGTAGACCTTCTCAGTGACTTTAGTATACTTTAGCCGCGAAAGCTTGGGTTTTGGCCATAAACTGGCTTGTCGGGCCACAAAGCAGTGGCTAATGGCTGAGGTTGGACTGAACGGCAATGATGAATACTCTGTGCTTTCATTGTGCGCTCAATGTCAATGCGAAAATTTCGCTCTATGTTACAGATTCAAGCCTTTTGATAATGCGTCTTCTTGGTCACGACGCGTCTAGTCACATATGGTATCAATACGCTTTGGCCACTCCGTTCTTCCGACTGTCGCTAGCGCCTATATTTCAGTCACACAGACAATGTCAGCGCTTCCACCTTTATGCATGATTAAGGTCAGTTCCGACTCACCGTAATAGAAACCATCTGCGCTCTTCATGACAGCTTGCACTTCCGCAATGCCCAAGTTTATGTCGAAGCGCGTGATATTATGCCCACGATTATGTAGGCTTTCGATAAGATCCTCTCGCAAGCCTGACTCAACGGAAACCTGCAATGAAGACGAAGTTAACAACGGTTGTATAAGCACACTGTTATGGGCTGGACTTACATCTTCGGGAAGCAGTTGGTCATGTACCCGAGGTTCCTCGATAGCATGTAGCAGATCGTATCCCCAGTCCAGGTTGAGCAGCACTTGCGCAACAGCACCAAATATACGACTTCCGCCGCTTCCTCCCAAGGCTAACCAGAATTCACCTTCCTCATCATCAATGATAGCAGCACTGGTACTGCTGAGCGGACGTTTTCCATAAGAACCTGTAGGACTGTGATCCGGGAAGTTATACGGCGATGGGAAAAGACCGAAGGCGTCTGGGAGCCCGGGCGTAGCGAAGTCGTCTTGCTCTACGAAGCGCGATTTGGCATATGCTAAAGTCAGTGACTTATCAAACTGTCGCAGATAGCTGGCGCACTTACCGTCGTTGAAGATGATGCCGGTCTTGGGGTCCATTACACGCGATCCGAAGATGAGGTTGACAGTCGTTGTAAGCGCAACAGCACTTCCTTCGCTGTCAACGACTGACAAATGCGTCGTGCCGTGATCGTCCTGGTGCGCAAACTCGGGTCCGTAGTACATGAAAGAGTGTGTTCGGTCCTTATAGCATTTCAGAGCATCAGCAGGGTGTACATTATACGGCCAAACAGCCACTTGGGGAATACGTACATCATCGATCTTTTTCAGCGTCTCTTCCGCGAAAGATTTCGACATTATTGTCTTCAAGCGCTTTTCCTGGTCTGGAGCAAAAGCGGGATCCCCGAGACTCGTTCGTCTTGCAAAAGCGACTGGCGCAGCGATATTTACCTGTCAGTCCAGTTCGTATTCCCATTTAGCTATACCGATGCTTACACTTGAGAGCCTCTATGAACCTGTGTGTACTTAAACCATCCCTGTCACCTGCTGGGAAATTGTATTTTTCCAGCACGTTCAGCAGGTGGATCAGGACAGGACCAGCAGACGGGGCATGTGTTGTATATATCGTTCGATTGTGATAAGTCCCCTTGATAGCAGGTTGCACTATAGCTTTGTAGCTTCTTAGGTCATCGTGTGTCATCCTGCCGCCTGTGGCCTTTATCGTAGCTATGCTGGAATCGGCAAGGGGCCCCTGTAGCCAGAATGCTGCCGTCAAGGAAGGAAGCACAGTTGCAACAGAATCCAATAAGCTTACCGTGTAGAATGCATCTGCACCTGCCGCTGCCAATACTCGCAGCGTCCGACCATATGCAGGTCTGCTAATCCATTCTCCCTTTGTCTTCAGCCTCTTGCCCCCGGGCGCGTCCTTGTCCTTTGTGACAAATATGCTGGACCATTCCTTGTCCTCCAGCATGAACTGACCGAAGAATTTCAGTCGCCTATCGAGCTCTGCCGTTACCGCCCATCCTTCCTCTGCTAACTTGATGGCAGGCTGGAAAATCCGTTCCCACGTGACGCCTCCTCCATGTGCGTCATATGCAGCTTCGTAACCACGTAGCTCTCCGGGAATCCCGATAGCCAAGCCGCCAATCCTTGATGCTGCGGCTGATAGGCCGACATACATATTGGGGTGTGACCCTGAAGGCGAGGTCTCCCGGAAATCGATAGATATAGGTGTAGTATTATTTGAAGTCGATGACGGGCGGATAACTAGGAAGCCACCGCCTCCGATACCGGAAGAGAACATATTCACTACTCCAACTAAGCAGGCAATATGGTTGATCAGTAAATTATCTATGTTCTACAAGCTAGTTAAAATGGGGTGGAATTGAGAACATACCGCATAATGCGCTGCCGATAGCAGCATCTGTAGCTTTCCCTCCATCCTTCAGGATGTCGATACCAATTTGGCTGCATGTTTCCGTTTCGGTCGCAACAGCGCCATGCTCGCCTCTGACAAGGTAGCTTGGATTCCTCAGACCAGGTTGTGGAGGGGGTAATTTCGAATAGTCGGGGGTTTCGTTTGCGCCCCGCGATCTGCGTATGCGATGACCATAGATAGATCCGACTATCGCGATGACTCCAAGGACGACGAGGATGGCAGTGCCAGCTAGAAAGAGGAAAAGTCGCCGGCGTCGTCTCGCCCGTGCAGTTGCTGGATCGTCGCCCGCGAAGTGGACATGCCCGGGGGTGTGATGATTTGGATTGCGAGCATGGTGTAAGCTATTCGCATGGCCTAGTAGAGGAGCGTGCTCATGGCTGTCGATGTTGCCTTCTTCATGGAGTCTCTGCGAGTCCTGCGGCTCGTCTTGCGAGGTCCGATTATTCATGTGGCTCAGCGTAAATTGCCCTTGACACTATTCGCAACGCCTTGGTGGTGGATTTCAAGCCGAAGTAGTCCACCTGTGCGTTCCAGCTGCTTGAAGTATGGGTGCGAGGTTGTCAGTAATGCCAGGTGGTCTATGCAACACAGGCATTGGATACCATTGTAGGCTGTCCATAGATGCATATAGGTGCGTGATCGAGGCACACATTCAAAAGCATGAAGCTATTCGAGCATCCACGTGAGACTCTCCTGATATATACATTCCCCACCTCAGAGGGATAGTAGCTCTTATCGCGGCTGCATCTTCTTTTCGGCTCTTGATTCATCCATTTTCACCTTCTGGCAATACATACATATTCTTCACCTCCGCCTGTTGCACGGCCGCTACTAACAACACATAATTCCATCATTTGCCCTTCGCGGCATACGATACCGCAGCCAACAGCTCGAATTCCTGGAAAGCAATGGCCAGGTCGATGAGGATGAGAAAAATGCCTTTCTGGCGAGCCTCGGTGGAAGCSTTCGCAAAAAGTTACCTTCTCGTGCATTCTGGGAGGCTCGTCCTTCCAACGAGGGCAAAAAAGACGAAGAAGCAGTCTCCATCAGAGACGTCCTATGCACAAGCTGCGCGTGCATCAACGATCCAGGTTTCTACGAATCCCAGACTACTGCGGCGAACCTCCAAGAAGAGATTAAGGCTTTCGAAGTAGTCTTGGGGGATAGCTCACTCTTCGCAGGCTATAGCGGCGTGTCGGAGAAAGACCGCGTCCGTATCATCAGATCTGTCCTGACGGCAATCGCAGATCAGATGCATACAATCTCATTCGAATCCAATTACTCGTGTCGATCAATCGCTATAGTGGCGAGTATACTGATATTGCGAGAAGGTCAACGCTTCGGTCCACGCTGGTCGGACGATGCAGACTACGCCTTTCAAAATTTGCGGAGTGGCTTGCGATCAAAGGAAACAAGGCTATACATCCATGCACTTATATGTGGAGTCGTGGAAGTAGATCGGTCAATCATGCAGAAGTTCCCGGTKCACTTCAATTCGCCTGCAGGCGCATGCATCATATCGCCCACATGGCTCGCAGGCAAATTTCAGGAGATCAAGAATGCTGCGGCACAGTTAGGATGTGATGAGGCAGATCAGGGTGAAGCGGCATTGATGGGACTGCTGTTTTCAACTATGGCAATCCTTAAAGTCGAACTGTCTCGTGCCTTACCCCTGGCCAAAGTGCCTACGAAAGTGAAAGGCAAAGCAGCTAAGCCCGCGGCTATTACTTCCAAAGCTAATCCCATCGAGGAAGKTGCACCTGAAGCAGGTCGTTCCAGACCGTTACCTGCTTCCAAGCCGAAGGCATCGACCAAGAAGARAGAAGGGAAGGGTAAGCARCGTGAACAGGCAGCTAACGAAGGAGTTGTCCAAGAAGGAACCACTACATCGCATGATGGACAGAATGAGAAAGCTAAAGCTACTGCGCCTGAGGAACYACCTGTTAGACGTAACAGCCGCAAGACAGGTCTTCGGCAAGCGACTCTCAAGATGGATGGTTGTCAAGCCAGTAAGGATGAAGCAAGAGAGTCTGGGCCAGCGACAAATCAAAACGGGTCGACCCCCCTCGATATTCCGAAGGACCAAGGAAGAGACGCCAGGATATTCGAAAGAAGATCACCTTCTGTCGAATACATTCAAGATRAGGCTAGCGAAACTCGGCCAGAGGAAAGAAGGTCAACTTCAGTGGACTGCATTGAGGAGACGCCAGATCTTGCTCCTTTTGCGGGTACCCCCCTTCTCGACGAGGATGAGATGTTATTACCTGCTCACGCACTGGCGGAGCCGTCATCAGCTCAAGGTCAGTCAGCAGGGCCATCAACGGCAAGTCCGATGCCGGTAAGTTTATATGATTGCTTGCATGAACCGACCAGAAGCTCATGAGGATGCATCACTACATTACAGCTTCGTGCATTAGGCATCGGAGGCAGTCCGCAACGTCCAAGAAGGAGCAAACGGGTRGTATTCGAAGARGGCCAAGAGGGTGCTGCCCGTAAGAGGGCACGTGGCTAATAAGATCGCCGTGCAATACCCAAGTCAGTCGATGGTGCTTTCAATAGCCGGCTACACGCAAAATTAGTGGCAATGGCGGYGCATGTGTGTTTTAAAGCCAGAATGTAACTCCGAAGGGGTAGAYGGAATGCATTGTAACTTGCTATAAAGGTCCATCAGCATCGTGAGTCAAGAGGCGACTCTATGACATACCAGCGGGTTAGCGGGATGGCTATCCCAACGAGGCAGGCCCTTGTTACAAAGRCTGTSTCTCGGTGACCCCATCTAGCCCATACCTGCCATCAATCTACACCGACTCATCGAAATCAGATATTGATCGAGCTGTGTCAACTTGAACCGACCAGAGCGAACCGACCAGAGCGAACCGACCATAGCGAACCGACCATAGCGTCTGAGCATTGAACATCTCTCTAATTTTTGTAAAYAATCAATAAGTACACTCTGGCCAAGCAGAGCAACCTGTTATCTTCTGACCACACTTCTGATGCCGTCTGACAACCACACCATATCTCTTTCAAYATGGGCGTCGCTGATGCAGGGCCATTCATACGACGTCTGCAAAAGCAGATAGAAGCGTCGAGAATCCACCGGGAAAATGAAACAATCTTGGACATCCAGACCCTTCATCATGGACTCGGTGATACTTTCCGGCACATCCGACGAGCCCATACAGCCTGCAAAAAATACAGTAGGTTTTGGCCCATGGAATCCTTCTACGGGCTGATTTTGACTGCGCCTCTGCAGACATAGTCATCGACTTCTGGGCCACCTATCGGGCCCGGTTCATTTCGCTATGCAATCAAATGGTTTGTCCTTCGTCTCTGCATAAGACCGGGCAGCACTACTACCCCGACAGCAAGAAGCTTGTATCTATCGAGGACGCATCGGAAAAAATTCTCGATGAGTTGATGCAGGATCTGAGAGTGCAAGTTCGCACTGCCAGGCAAGAACTTGAGGGATGTGACGTCCAAGTTGTAAGCAGTCGGCCTTCGGACGGTAATTTYCCAGAACTGCAGAACACTGTACTGACTTTACCGGACTTCGGGCCATCACTACACGCAGCTGGTAGTGCTCGACGATCCTACCAAGGATGTTCTTGCGAAGTTCTGTACGAAACTAAGGAGAAAAGGCACCAGTGAAGGCATCAGATCTCGGTACAATAGAAGCAAGGYGCATATCGAAAATCTGATATCGGCAGCAGACAACCGAGGTTAGTACAYGTATACTCGGCTCAGGAATTAAACCATAATTGGACTGACTGTGCATGTAGCGCGCAAGCAAAAGGTAAAGGCGACTCGCCTCGATGTCAACCGTCTCCGTGGTCGTTTTGGGAAACGATCAGACCCGATGGCCGTTTGTTTCAGGGATTTGCGTGAGACCGTCTGGTCACAAGTTTCTCTCAACACATCGATAGAAGGCCTCCGGGCCRGTGCTCAGCGCATATGCCAGAATGGGGAGCTCTCCTGCTATGCGGAGCACACACTTCCCTGCTCCTATGCAGACAAGGAGGATATAATATGCGAGAAGGCGCATCCCTTCGAAGACGATGATGAAGACGAAGATGAYAACGATGCAGATAGAACTTTCTCCAGCTACACAGACGGCAGATTCGCCATCCCATCGGAGCTGGACATTGAGACAAGCCTTACAGAGTGGAAGAAGCTAAACTCCGATCTTATGAAGCCCACAACGTCCATCAAGATAGTCTTGTCATCAAACGAGGCTGACCTGACCATCCTGAACTACCTGGCTGCAGCRTCGCAAGACGCCATCAACATTGTCATGTCATGTGACTCGGATTTCCCATTCTTCGCCGAAACATCCCACTTGCAGTATACTGTCTCCTACTCCTCCTTCCATCGCAAATACGGTACGCCCTGGTGTCTCACGAATGTTTCAGAATTTCATCACACTACCGGCACGGCCTGGCCCAATAGGCGTAGTAGGATCATGGCCGCCTTGCTTTCTGGTCACGACTACACCGGCAACGGTATTCATGGMGCTGGTCTATGGACACTCCTCAAAGGAYCYAGTATAGTCTCTGAAGTRAGTACARTACAGCCGATGACAAGAAAAGCAAGTAGCTGACTCTTGTACCCGTTCTAAAATAAACAGCCTAGTGTTTGGCAGATGGTCAAGAGYCTAGAAGRCAAGCGTGGCAGCTACTGGAAGAAGGCGATTGCCGAGCTCAAATTAGGAARCGAAGATTCGGATGTTACTTTCCTCCTTCCCATTAATCGAATCCTCCATGCCATGCGTGTTCTTCTAATCCGCCAGCATCGTACAGTCGAGGGACGACACAGAACAGCAATTGAGGAGTCCTTCACAGGAAAGAAGCCCACGARCTTAATAYCAAGCTACGCCAACCCCTTCTCCTTGTTGGCASTGGAAAGACGCAACATCAAGTTGCAGTGGCCTTTCACCTCGCCTCAGCATAAACAGCAGGGTGCCCATSCCCGACAGCGGCAATCAAMMACCCAAAGCAAAAAGATGAGTAYTCACCTGGCAAAATCACCCGACTACTCGCTTCCCCACAAAAGACACAATGCATGGACCTACGACCCTTCAAAAGTAGAAAAGCCTCGGCCACGGAAGCTAGTCCACAATGRCGCCTCACCCACCGACACTACGAGTACTCTACCCGGATCTGCTCCTATCCTTCCGCTCCCATCTACCTCTACCACTGGTGCACACATGACTATGGCGGCCACTGGCAATGACGAAAACGCAAGCCTGCTTCGACCGKCRGTCGACATACAGTTTTATGGAGACAACAACGACGTAGAAGAAGGTCAAGAAGAAGAAGGAGAAGAAGAGGTCGACGAAGAGCCGAATGAGTATGAAGAAGGTGCGTCCGAACAAGACGACGAAGAAGAGAATGACCAAGATGTACAGCCAGGCTCCAAGAGGCCCGCTTCCACAAAGGCATCAAGCTCAAAGAAGGCGGCAAAGGTGGCGGGCCTGGAGCAATCCAAGACGAATCCCAAGCTCACTGCTCTTAAACTCTTCGAAAGTTTCCCAACCAAGACACATAATCGATGGCTTCCTTCAATCCTTCAGTCTCTCCTACCAAATCAGATTCGACAGAGAGAAAAGCCACTGCTGTCATTCATTCGCCTGGCGGCCTTTGCAGAACGTCTTTCACTCCGCCAGACTCTGGTCCCTGTATATCAAGAATACTATCGACGACTCGGAAGAGATGGCGACCTCGGATATCTGTTCGCATATCGGCATTTCTTCGCCAAACGGATGGCCAATGAGACAGACTTCTGGCGGGATCTTCTAAGAGCATGGTCAACTCCACGTGCAACCCAAAAGACGGGACGCTCGTGGAAATTTGCCTTCCATCAAACCGCGACGCCGGGGCCCGAGATAGCCGGCATGGTCGCCAGAATCGTTGATAAATGGATGAAACTACATTGCGCAACAGTCTCTCCTGCTTACGAACAAGACAGATGCCGACAGATCATGACCAGACGGCTCACTCAATGTGACTCTCGAGTCATACACTTCCTACATACACACCTCGGAAACTATGACCTTCTTCAAGCGGAATTGATGAGCGAAGCAAACGGAAAAAGCCCGACGGTACCTGACATACCTCTCGCTCCATTCTCGAATCGCCAAGCTCACTTGGATCACCACAAGAAGAAGTTATACCTGGCACAGAAAAGCACACTGAGGTCTAAACCCATGCAAGAACATCTCTCTGGGTATATACTCGAGGCATGTAAGCAAGAAGGGAACGATCTGGGCCCATCTGCCTTAAATCGGCTGCATGCCGGAGTCTACCACGCATTCGTTGGAACTTCGTTGAAAGATCGGGACGAAGAGAAATGGTCAGAGGAGTCCTCAGTCGCTCTTTCTCAGGCAACAGAGGTGATCCGGCAAGAAAGGGTGGATGCGATCCTGAACTTTCTTTACATCAAGCTCCGATCCTATCTAGAACCATCGGCCTGGCATCTTTCTCTGGCAGATATATTCAGAGGGAAGGACAAGCTGCAGTTCGGCCTGAAGTATCTGAAACTCTTCTTCATTCGAGTCCTGAACTACGATTTCACCTTTGTGAGTGTTGCCATGGACTGGCTGGTCAAATGTCTCTGTGTTGCTGACTGCGCTGAATTTTACAGACCTACGAGCCCACCTTCGTAGCCTGGGATTCCACACGGATATGGCTGGGCACCGGTGAAGCAGTCAAAGATGTGATGACGATAGCAGGCTGGATCAACGCTTTCTACATTCTTGCCCTCCGCCAGCCGGTAACCTTGAAATATAGGCAAGGCCCGACATCTCGTCCTTTCGGCATTCTGGATGAACTCTGGTGTTTCGAACACGTAGCGTCCGGGAACAGGCTGCTAGCTGACTTCAGAGGCAGGCCTCACCTTAAGATCAATCAGCAGTGGGCCGACGGTATGCAGGMATTTTGGATTGAAGTGAAGGGTCGTCTGTCCAATAGACCTGACAKGGAATCTCGGTCAAGCCTCTTCGACATACTCTTCAAGCGATGTATACCGAGAAAGGAGATATGGGCTGGTCGCTTCGAAACCGACGGATTGAACGTGCGGATGGCATCTATCGACCCAAAGGTGTGCGCGCCAACACCGGCAATTTCCAACGCAATAGCTGAGTACCCGGAAGGAAGGCTCGCAGAGCACGGCCACGACGATGCAAATATACAAGCAGACGCCTTGATTCATTCGATAGGGAAGTATACTAAGCAAAGCTTTGGCACAGAATTCGACCTGCATCGCTCCGACTACGGCTCGAGGATCTCAGCGGCCAGAAATCATATGACGAAGAGTTCAGCAATACTGCCCACAGGTCACTACCTCAAAAAGAATCTGTCGCACACGGCTGTTACGTTCGTAAAGAAACTTCCTCCTTCTAGCACATCGGAAGGACTACCGAAGGACATCAGTATTCTCAGCGAGGCTTCTGCAGAGACATTCAGAGACGAACTGAAAGAATGGGCTGCGGGTTCCGGCGACGGACACTTAATGACGGCGGGTGTAGATCTGGGTGAAATCGTTTCACAAGCTATACACCTCAACGACCCCAGCAGGATGGAAGCTTTTCTGTTAGATCATGCTAGAGAGACGCGTCCGTTAAGCCACACGTCCATGAGAGAAGAATCCTGTCATGATAGATCCCGAACGTTCATGATCAAGCCACATGCCCTGCAGGAGATAACGCGATCAACCGTTCGGATGAAGCAAGTACTCCGGGAGAGGTTACCAGTCTCCACGTCACAAATGCAGACGGCTCTACAAGACGCGCCTTCGGTTATTTCTGTTCTCAAGAAGCTTTCGAACCTCACCGAAGTGGCTTTCACAGCCGGTCGACCATACTGCCATGCAGGTTTTCGTAGAGTTCAGCGTATACGACAGTTCCATGACCGGGTCTTTACACAGTTTCGAAGCGTGGTATGGGAAAAACACTGCAAGAGCTCCCCTCTGCTGATGCTGATTGGGGACGGGTGCGGTCTGCAGCAAAGGAACACTCGCATGAACAAAAGGCACACCGCCCACTTCGCCGAATCTGGACTCCGGGAGCTCATTAAGCGATTGAGGTCACATCGCTTGCCGGTGAAATTTGCTATCGTCAACGAAGCATATTCTTCGCAAGTCTGTCCAGATCCAGTTTGCACAGTAGCAGATGGGCAGGAGGAAGCAGAACAAGGATGTCGTTCAAGGTGGGTGCAGTCGTGTGCTGTAGAGGGTGGAAATGCTGACATCTGGTCGATACGGACAGAATGGGCAAGGGCAAGTTCTTGGTTTCCGGTAAAGAGTGTCAGCGCGTCTTGCAGTGTGCTACCTGTAAGCGAACATATCATCGAGATATTGCTGCAGGAATGAACATTGGCTTTATTGGCTGGCACCTGCTCACCCATGGGCAACATCCCTGGTTCAAGACCTCAGGAGCGGGATGAGACGGGCAGAAGAATGATGGCCCTTTTAGAACATATTTAGAGTACTTTTTGTAATACGGTACTCCGCCTGCGGGCGGCTGGCCCTAGTCAAGCATACCAGGGCTAGCATGAAGCAGCTCGAGCACGACACGCACAATTGTGCGTCCGCAAGTGTCTTGAGCGAGACATGTCGTCCTCATGCAAGCGTGCTGGGCGCTTGAAGCTTTGGGCCAATATACGCCTGCTTCCGCCTTTCAACCTGCGCGGTCGCGCTCTCCCTATCTTCATGCAAGATATTTAGACGAGACATACACTTTCCACGGCTTTGCTTTGGCACCAATCATTGTAAAACATTGCATTAGCTAATTCAGGTAGGACGACACTTCGCGAGGCACTTCACGACCACGTCACTAAATCACCATTCGTCCTAGACGCAAAATGGCAGCTCAAGTTCAGGCATTAATAGCACAGGCACCTGGCGCGCTGCGAGAGTTCAGGGTAAGTCTTTTAATCAGCATTGCTGCAAGCGGGCATGCTGTGCATCAAGGCAGCCAACCATGTTAACAACATCCGCTCAAGGACTTCCAGCAAACCCGCCTCTCAGCTCTGAGGCCGCCTCAAGAGTTCTTCGACGTTCAGCGCGTCTCGAGGCCCCAGGACCTCAACGAGGCGACCAGGCGGATAAGCCATAATACGAGATACTTTGGTGGAAACTATTCCCTAGTCGGTAAGTCTGAATGGCCGCGTTCGCACAATAGATTGGCAAGTGCTGGCTTGCAGCGAGTCTCTAACAACGACACGCGGAACCCCAAGACCAAGCGATCCTTCCTTATCCCCCAGATACTGACACGTGCGCTTGCTTTCTTTGATCAATGACAGTCGCTCTACTTGCGGTGTATGCTCTCTTGACAAATCCTCTCCTGCTTATCGCCATCGGCTTCCTCTCTGGCGGGTTTATCGCTATAAACAAGTTTGGTGCGTTATCGAGCTGTCTGTACCACATCAATCAGCCGCGTCCTATCCGGGCAGGAGACCGCCGATATTGACATGGCTCCTGTGATGTCTTAAATAATAGCTCCTGAACCTTCAGCAACCGGAGAAAGCGGACCAGTGACACAGAAATCCCTATACACTGGTCTCTTCGTTATTGGTATTCCGCTACTATGGCTTGCTGCTCCCTTGAGCACGATATTCTGGATCGTAGGTGCTTCGAGCGTCTTGATCTTAGGACATGCTAGCATGTTAGAACCAGGTGTAGTAAGTCGACAACGCTCCGACGAAGCCAAGCCAGATAATATTCTGCAGGCCTACTTGCTAAACTCGACTGCTTATTCGTTTGTCAAATTAAGGAGAGCGAATATGGTTCTGTCGAGACTGTTTAACTTCACGCTAGAGCATAAGAGCCGGCTGGCGGGTATGTTCGACATTTAGATGGATCTGTTTGCACAGATGTTGGTGGCCAATGGAACATGTCATCGAGACGCTATTCAGACACCGCTGGAGCTTTTGATTTCGATTTAGAGCACTCTGGCTTGTCAACTGCTGACTGACGCAAGATTAAGTGCGATGTAACGATGAAGATGCATTGCGAATAATGCACAAAGTAGGTAATGAACAAGGATGTGAACAACTAAGGCGATTCCAAACCTTCTTGCTCGACTCTCAACCAGTGAAGAGCAATAGCATCGCGAAGCCTCTGCAGAGCTTGCCCGACGACTTCCTTGTCTGCTCCCCAGCCTTCGAGGTAGTACTTGCATTTGGGCTCTGTTCCACTCGATCTCACAGTTCCCCTGAGGCCATCTAATCCCTTCTCAGGTTTTTCGGAGACGTTCAGCTCGAAAGAAAGCATTTGACCACTTTTATCGATAGGTAGAGCGCGCAATATTCCATCCGATTCAGATGAATCATACCCTTCTGTTATATCCTTCAATCGTGCAATCGGCCATTCTCCCAGTTTGACGGGATAACCTTGTTCAGCGCTGGATTTTCGTACTTCGTTGAAGAGACGGCTCATCTTGGATGAGTCTCGACATATCCAGTAGGAATTCAGATTCACAAAGTGGCCATATGTATCGTACAGCGAAGCCATGTAGGAATGAAGTGTTTGGCCTTTGCTGTAGAGCTCAGATGTTAAGCAGGCGAAGAGTGCTAATGTCGATACCTAAGTACGGGAAGCAGGTCAATCAGATATTGTGATGCATGCTGCCTTGCGGTACAGACGCTAACGCACTCCGTCCTTATCCCGGATATTCTTCGATACCATATATCCGATGGCCTCTTCGTACGCGCTAAATTTTCGAAAGAATATGTCAATTTGGTTTCAAGACAGTAGGATCAGAGTGGCACGCTCACAACTCGGCGCTGAAGCCTTCCCTCTCGAGGTTATTAGCAGCGTTTCCAAGCCATCTACGTAGATGAGATGAAAAGATGGATCAGTGCCTAGATGCTGTCGGGGGCAGCCCACATATATGCTAAACTACTCACTTGAAGCCTGTCAAAGTTTCCCGAAATTGGAATCCTTCTTTCTGAGCTACGATGGCAAGCATTTTCGAAGATACAGTCGAGGCGAGCATTGCAAGTTTCGCTGTACAAGCAAGATAGCATTAGCGCAGCGGACAGGCAGTGAAAGTACAAGATCGCTCCAGGTACCAGGCAGGAGGTAGGTCGTAGACTTACAGACATCTTTGCCCGACGCTTTGTATTGTCGATAAATCCAAACGCCTAGCATGATACCAATTTGGTCCCCTGTGAATTGTCTCCATCCTTCACTATGTAACGAGAAGATTTAGAAGAAGACTATTCAGCAATCGCCCAGTCGTAGATACTCAAGGGCGCCAAGGTGCGAGAAACGGTGCAAATATGCTTACCCTCCCTTCTCAGCAACAGAGAACCTGTCAGCATCAGGATCATTAGCGAAGACAACCTTCACATTCTTTTGGTCTGCCAACTTCATAGCCAAATCCAAAGCGCCTTTCTCTTCAGGATTAGGGAATTTGACAGTTGGGAAATTGGGATCGGGTTTCGCTTGTTCTTCAACTATGTGCATACTCGATGAGGGGAAATTGTACGATGATAATATGGATTCCACAAATGGAAGGCCTACGCCGTGTACTGGCGTATAGACGAATTCGAAGGGGCGTTTCTTTGTACTGGATAGGAAGACAGCTTTGTGTTGGAACTAGACCTGCCAATGAACACCAAAGGTTGTCACAAAAGACATGAGGCATACCTTGCAATAGGATGTTGAGCTAGGGTCTGGATATATGCTTCCTTCAGTTTCTCAGTTTGATCAATGCAGATATTCGAGGCTGCAATGATGCTATCTGGGTTCCAGCACTCGTCGGGTACGTTGAGACGGGCGCTTATCGATTCTGCAATGCCTGAATCGTGTGGTGGTATGATTTGCACACCGTTTGACCCTATATTAATATTAAGGAGATACCCCGCTATCAGCCACAGGTCTGACTATATCGGCATGCATAGAGGTGCTATGAGGCAGATACTCACAATAAACCTTGTCTGTACAGCCAGAAATTTACATCAAACACCAATTACAGTACGTTAAGCCAGGATTACCATTTCTTGATGGGCGAAGAATACGAAGAGACTCACATCCGTTATCCTTAGCTGGATTATGAGAAGCAGTAATCATAACACCTCCTGCCGCTCCCACTCTACCAATAGTAAAAGGTACCATAGGTGTACATACTAATCCCTTCAGCAGGTATACTTTCACATTTTGATGCAGGAAAGTAGCAGCTGTTAATCTTGCGAACCGCTCTGAATTATGACGATGATCCTGTGCTTAACGACAAACATTCGAGTCGAGACAAACGGAATAGTTTAGAAAGGGGCATGGTTCAGCTTATAATTCGAAGTTCCGTCGTAAAGGTGGACTATCGCGAGAAGGATATTACGATAGAGGAAAGAGGCGATGGATCCGAATACCTACATGTCCTATCACCACACCTCTGGTAGTTGCATCCGGATCTTGCTGTAGGATGTAGGCGCACAATCCCTTGAAACGAAAATCACGGAATGATGTATGTCAGACAGAATCAATGTGAGAGTGCATTGAATGTTTGAGGCTTCTTCTACGAAGGGGAAACCCAAGTAAGCATACCTGCGAAGCTTGAAGGACAGTTAAGTCATTCATTCTTGCAAAACCAGCTTCCATAGCAGCTCGAAGACCTTTTTTCCGGTACACAAGGCGAGGGAGACGGAGGGGAGAAGGTAGTTGGTTGTTAGTATCATTATCATCTGACGTTACTTATTGTCTTGTCGTGTCTTCCATCGATCCAGTGCATCTCATGTCGCCGTGTCATTCCACGTGATCGGCAGCCTCTACTACCAAGGAGAGGAAATCGAACGCACCTGCTGTACCGAAACCTATCCTTTTGGAAAGTCGTGAAAGTAGCTCATCTGTTTCTCCTTCTCTCTGAAGGTCTGATATCTCTTGTCGCGTGACTTGATTCTACGTACGTTTCAACAAGATGGCAGAACAAGTCGAGGCTGGAGTCAGTATGGTCACCAAGCTTGCCGATGATCCTAGGAGAGATGGCATTGACCTTGTCCTGTTCCAGCCATCGTGCAACAAGATCATCCGTACTCATTCTGCCGTTTGAGGGTACTGGTTATCGGTCCAGAGCAAAGCGAAATTCTATTATGCGCGTCTCCCTGTACTAAAGTTGCACTTGACGAATAAAACATGCACCTTTCCCCGCTAATATTCCAAAGGTTGACTGCAAGTTGAACACATTGCTCCATAGAGCCTGTAGTCAATTAGGGTTTATCTAGAAATGCTTTGCCGTGCTGCCTGGAGTCCAGCTCGTGGAATCCCAAAGAAGCATCGATCTGGGTATCTCTCCACCAACTTGGTTCGCATCACAAAGAATGAATCTTGCTTACATCCTAAATCCTAGCGGGCAGGATGACCCTATGGGTATGCTCCCTGCGAACACACATGCTCAGTCTGAGTCCGAAGTTCCCGCTACATCTAGGTCACCTTCTACGTCTCAGTCTCAATTCCAAGTCCTAATCGAGTCCACCACGTTATGCTCACTGAGTCCCGAATGCGCTGGTGCTTGAGTGAACTGTATGCCTTTTAGCGACACTGAAAGATCATGATGGTGAATCATGATCAAATTGTGCTCATTCTCTTATACTGCTTTGGAAATATAAGACACCATTATTTACTTCTTTCATATGTCTCATTGCGGGCCGGTTTCAGGTCCCCCCGCTTGTCGGCTTCCCTATTTCATAGCACAATATTGAATCGTCCGTTTGAAAGGAAGACGACAATACCTTTGTTCCTGTCACGTGCAACTAACTACAAGGCCTTACATAGCACACGGAAGTAGAAGAAAAGAAATCAAAAGGGCGACACGCGGACACACCATCTAAGTTCTTCGATGCTGTAATTGCTAGGACCAAACTATACGACTTTCAAAAACATCTCGTCGCTGCTGATCCTCGCATGCAGCACACTCTGTATAGGTCGGAAACTGCGTCCGCTTTTACTTGATGATACACGTTGCATGATATACACAGATCCCTCTAAGCTCCTCGTGACATGTATCTGATAAAGTGCGAAGGCATCCCCGATTCTAATAGCTACACTCATCTCTCACGCTGTGGGTGTCATGACCCTCTGTGCCGGGCCATCCATTAGTTTTGGCATTTCGACGTTGACAAGGGCAGAAATTGACATTCTGTATCAAAACCGTACGAATAGTATGTCAGCTCATTGCCTGCCTTTGCTGCAAAGGCCTATGTCTGCCACAGATCGGGTATAAATATATAACCACCCACATCAAGCTCGTCCATGGAGAAGCAGATGAATTCGGATCTTGTATCGAAGAAGCGTTCAGCAATGCCAGCGTAGACACGAGGACGGACACGAATGCCAGTGCAGGGATGCGGGTGAACATCGCAGCAGCTGCTATTGCCTGAATGTCCGATGCAAGAGGTTAGGTATAGGTACCATCGGCTGCTGGGGAGGTGCACCCCTTCTCGACGGGTGTGGAGCACTCACCATACCACCGTTCGAAGAGAAGACTGAACGACAGAAGGATGCCATGTCAGATGATTGTAAAGCTATACAAACAGGGATGGACAGGCCTACGGGCGAATGCATCTTTGGGAGGAGCTATCCTGAACGGCTGGACCTGGGAAGGCAACTTTGGGTCTGCAGAGTTGAAGCGGGGGATGGGCATGTTGACGGGAGCAGGACGGATATACAGAAGTATGCAGATGTATTGGGATTGCAAGGTGTAGAAGAGGGTCTGCGCGGTGCTATCCTAGAATGGCAGGACTCGAGCTGATCGAGAAATAAGAAACCGACCGATCCGACGATAGAAAGAGGACCATAGCTTCTCTCTGTCCGGCAACATGTTCTTGTGCGACACGGACCATCACGAGTAAATGACGAGCTGTCTACAAGCGCACCCCACTGTGCAGCAATGGCCCACTTTACGAGCTGAAAGCGTAACCGGGTCGGGTCTATATCGCCTGTGCTTGGTCAATATGCATCTGGTAACAGAACAGATTGAAGAAGCACTACTCAATGATACGCTCAGGAGATGACGAGGCCATTCATTGCATCTACAGCTCACTCTCCTCTCTTTCTCGGGCTGGATCATCTTGCTTGGTAGCGATGGGACGGCTATGTATGACCGCCAAATAGCAAGCAGAGGATACATGTTCTATGCGCCCGTCCGTTGCGGAAGACAGATCTGTATGATGTCTAATACTCTCGAGTGCCATATCAACCATGCACTTTGTGGATGAAGACTGCGGCAGCATATGTCTCCTCTCCTCCCCCCGCGCGGTTCCTGTCCTCCAGCCGCACCCCAGGAACAAACTGAAACTACTAGTCCAAAGAAGGCGGAGAGGAGCGAGGAGGAGGAGAGAGACGGGAAGCGAGCCAGAGGAGCGTGATATGGCCCATCCCTCACGCGATCTTGTTTTTCACGCCCATCTTCCCAACGTTTTTACATCCGTCTTCACTTTCTCGCTTCTTTCCTCTCTTCTTCACCGTCCGCAGCCCTTGACTGTAGCTGATTCACCTTCAACTAGCATTAGCTGAATTCACCAGTTTACAAGTAGAGCAGGTCGATAATCCATCTTGTTACTCGCTCTCACTGTTCTGCCTCATCTCTCCAATCAGACAGGACCTGCTTCATCATGGCCTCACTCGTCAATCTCGCAAAAGGTAAGCATGCGACTCGTCCATCGTCGTATACACTGCCTCATAGCCCCTCGCTGATCTCTACCATACATCGCCTTTCTTATTCTCCACCCTTCTGTCTCCATCCACTCTTGACTCCTTCACTCTGCATGATCCCTTCGCGCTTCCATCCTACCCACTGCCCTCGCATGTCATTCGTGTTTCCAACGTTCGTTGTCGACCACGATCCCATGTCTCGTCACTCCCTCTCTCGCTAATTTGCTGATCCCGCAAATAACTCGTCACTGTCATCTGCCATCGTGTTCCTCCGCTTCGTCTTCCTTCATCACCATTCATCTTTCCTCCTTTCCCGTCATCCTGTATTCATCTGCCCCCCTTCGCAGCCGTCCTTGCTGCCGTCCCAGGAGCTCCCGATGGTCGCCGCGAGTCTGAAACCCTCTCTACCTCTGAGGCATTCACGGAAGCCTCGACCTATGCTTCCCTTCAGCAACATCTGCCACTACACGGCAAAATAGTTCAGGCTCCTCCCTTCCAACCTTTGAAGGAGATGGCACACGATGTCATTCACCAGGTTTGGAACGGGAATGTCCTCAAGGATGCCATGGTTGCTCTGCAGTGAGCTTTTTCTTTGCCTTGTCTCTTCGACGAGCCAGAGTTCTGACTATTCCATGCCCCTCTTCTTCCACGTCGTAACATACAGAGCCATCACTTCCGCTGGATCCCCTACCGATGATAGAGGTATGGCGTAAACCACAATTCCCTTCTCTCCTTCTTCTGACGTGTAATTGTTCCACCCTTGACTCCTTCCTCTTGCACATTCCCGCTTCCGCAACATTTTGTCTCTTCTCCCTTGAACTTCATTTCTCCTCTTACCCCCTCTTCTGCCATTCTGCACGATAGAACTTCTCATGGAACACCTCGTCGGCCGGCTCGCTCAAATGGATCCGGAGGTCCAGCTCCGAGAGAAGATTACCGATGTGTTCGTCAAAGGCTTATGGGAGGTAAGCTCCTCCCCATGCTTTGCTTTTCTCTGTTCTCTAGGTCCTGATCAGAGATATACTTATAGGACCTGCCCCACCCGGTCTCTTCTCTAATCAGTGACGAATACCGCTTTCGGCAAGCCGATGGCTCTCACAACAATTTGTTTGAGCCAACTATAGGTGCAGCTGAGAGACCTTACGCTCGAACTGTCCCACCTCTTCACCCAAAAATGCCAAATCTACCAGATCCAGAGACTGTCTTCAACTGTCTCCTCAAGAGAGACAAATTCGTTCCTCACCCTTCTGGAATCTCTAGCATGCTATTCGCTAATGCCGTCATCATCGTTCGTGAGTACCCTCCGTTACGAGCGGAATGAGGCGACCTGCAGGCGAGCTATGGGCTGATGACACATATCCTTAGATTCTATTTTCAAAACCCGCTATGATAATCCCATGATGAATGGTGCATCTGGCTATTTGGACCTGTCTCCACTTTACGGCAACAACTTGGATGAACAGTTTGCAGTCCGAGATCGAAGCAAGTTTTTGGGACTTCTCTATCCCGACACCGTCTCGGAATCCAGATTGTTCCTCATGCCTCCCCAGGTCGTAGCCTACCTCGTGTTATTCAACAGGAATCACAACTATATTGCCGACATGTTATTCCGTGTTAACGAAAAAGGCAAATTCAAAGACCCTTCCCTCTACAATCCCGATGACAAGGCCAGCATAACACACTTTGAATGGCAAGAGAAGGAGCTCTTTGAAACTGCCCGACTTATCAACTGTGGTCACTTCATTCAGTGAGCCTGGAATCGTGTACGATGATCCGGTTGCTATTTGACAAAATTTTGTGGCATAACAGAATCACCCTTCACGACTACGTCTCTAGCATACTTGGTACCAACCAGATTGACACCAATTGGTTCCTTGACCCTATGAAGGAAATTTCGGGTCTAGGAGGTAAAGTTGATAGAGGCACCGGAAACGTGTGTGCTATCGAGTTCCAATTGCTTTACCGCGTAAGTAAAGACGCCACCATGGCGCTTTTCGTTCTTCTGCCCTTTCGACCTCCTTTGCGAACTGGGTTGACCCGAACTATCGTTTCTTCGATCAAGTGGCATTCAACCTTGTCTCAAGCCGATGCTAAGTGGTTCTCCGATTTCATGACTGAAAAAGCTGGCGGCAAACCTGCTGAGAACTTGAGCATGGTCGACTTCCTAAAGGTGTGTTAGATGTCGAAGCTCTTGCTTGATCTGACGACTATACTGCCTGATTTTTCCAGATCGCCAAGAAAGAAGTACAGAAGTTTGAAGAAGAATCTGACCCTACCGAGTGGACCATCCCCGGTTTAACTCGCAACCCCAACACTTTGAGATACAATGACGATGACCTTGCAAGAATTCTGATTGCAGCCATTGAGGAACCGGCTGCAGCTTTCAGAGCTTGTGGTATTCCGGAAGCCATGAGACCCATTGACTGTCTCGGAATGGTTGCTGCCCGGGAAACCTACGGAGTTTGCACGCTTAATGAATTCAGGAGAAGCATGGGTCTTCGCGAATACAAAACCTTCCAAGAATGGAATCCGGATCCAGACGTAGCCAAAATGGCAGAACAGCTCTATATCCACCCAGACAATCTCGAACTCTACCCTGGACTTCTAGCTGAAGGCACCAAACCCAAGATGCTAGGAAGTGGTCTCGCAGTCGGACGCACCGTCTCTAGAGCCATTCTCTCGGACGCTGTGAGCTCCTCCTCCATATTTATCTCACATGTCTCTTCACGGATCGTCACCATCATTCCGGTTGCCCACTTCCACCTGTGATGGAACAGGACAAGCTACTTGGAACCTGTCTCCGTTCTGAACTTGCTCTTTTCCAATGAACGAATCGATCATGGAAAGGCTAGGCTCACACAGGCATTGTACCAGCTTATCCTCTTCCTCACGCGTGCGAGACGGGTACCGAAGAGCCACAACAAGCTCATTGGAGACTGAGGGGCGCCGTGAAAAGGAATAACACAAACCGCTCAATAATTCGGACTGATTACCCGAATGTGTTTCATTGAAACTGACCAAACTTACCTCCCTTTAGGTCGCTCTGGTGCGGGGTGATCGCTTCTACACAACTGACTACAATGTGGCAACTTTGACCAGCTGGGGTATGGAGTACATCTCGCCGAACTTCAAAGATGGTACCAAAGGAGGATTACTCGGAAAGGTGATTCTGAGTGCTTCATGGCCCAGTCGACACCCTTGCTGTTTTGCTGATTCAATCCGGAATGCCAGCTTTTCCTTCGAAATCTGCCAAGGCACTTCAGCTACAATTCGATCCATGCCCTTTATCCCTTCCAGACTCCGCAGTCAATGGCAAAGCTTTTGACTCAACAGGGTACCGTCGGCGAGTATTCTTTCGCTACACCTACCGCTTCTCCGTCGTGGAGAGCCATTGTCAGGGCGGACGAAGCCGTAGAAGCTGCAAAGAATACGACAGCTTTCGGTAGTCCGTACACTAAGAAGCTTCTAGACATGGGTCTTGTAAGCATGTTGTGGAGGTGGCCCTATAGTTCGGAATGGAGCGCTGATGAAGGCACATACCGCTGGTTCCAGGGCAAATTCGACTTTATGCTTAGCTGTAATCCTGACGTGAAGCAAGGAGAGGCGGCCAAGTTAATGAAGTCTATTTTCTGGCCTGCTGGTTATGACGACGAGTACAAGCTGTAAGCATAATGGTTGAAGATATGCCGAGGAAAGACCTTTCAGCTGAGACGTGGGCGTAATTCGTTCTTAGTTTCTTCTCTAAGATTGCTATCAAGCTCATCAAAGAACATTCCTTCAAATTGCCTGGTACCCACACTTGCATGGTCGACATTGTTCGGGATGTTGGCAATCTTGCGCCAATCTATTGGCTAGGTACCTACCTTGGGTAAGCCTTGCCTCTTACCTGAATAATGAGTACGCTCAGTGCTCAGTTGCGACTTCTTCGTAGTATTCCCCTCAAAACCAAAGAGCACCCTCACGGGACCATCACCCCGCAGGAAGTCTACATGGCCACAGCAGCCATCGCAGCTTATCGTAAGCCTTGTTGTCTTGCGTACCTCGAATTCATCACCTTTTGACTCCGGGGTTTTCGATGCAGTGTTCGACAACTTTTTCGATCCGACCGTTACCTTCAAGCTGAGAAACGCTGCGATACAGTGGTAAGTCGGCCAGCTGCAGCCCCACTGAGTCGTCGGATTGAATCCATACTTCTATCTACTACCATTCTTGTGCACTACAGTGCCGCTCGCCTACGAAAGATCATCGCAGGCAGAATTTTCGAAGTCAAGGCTATGAAAGGCGCTCTGGGGTTGCTGCTTGGCGGAAAATCTACGCTATTGCGACCTGGACCTGAGGCAGTAGCCGTATACAAACGTCTTATAGCTACTAATAAGCCTATGGACGATATGATCTCCGCCGTTCTGTGTGTTATGGTCTCCACTACCCAGAGACAAGGTCACATTCTCGCGCACAACCTCAATCTATTCCTCGAGCCGGAACATCAAGAGGCAAAGGACGCCATGCAACGTATGGCTAAAGTCGTTAGTTCGGACTCCGATGACATATTCCGAAGGTATTGCTGGGAGGCTATGAGACTCGCGCCTCAGGTAAACAGGCTCTGCTCTCGTCAAGAAGCACCTGCTGACTAGAAACCGTCATAGACTTCCGGCATCGTTCGATGTGCTACTCAACCGGACACTGCTACTGCTTTGGATGGTAGCGAACTCACTATATCACCCGGAGATCTTGTCTGGATTTCGATGACCGATGCCAACACCAATCCAGACATCTGGGAGAATCCTACAAAGATCGATGTTGCACGCAAACCTAGTCTCTATACCGAATCATCCATTTCCCTACAGAACGATGTCGCAGCAAAAACCAGCAACATTGCACAGCCTATTATGCTGAGAGAGGTATGTGAACGCACATCTGTAGCCAAAGGAAAAGACTGACGAACGAGTCATCAAATTAGGTGATGAAACTTAAGAACCTACGAAGAGCCCCTGGAAAAGCCGGTAAACTGTAAGTCTGGCCAATGCTGCACTTACGTCGCAAATCTGTCTGATATCGTATTTTGCCTGTTTAAGCAACCGTGCTACCAAGAAGTTCGCCAACTCCGAGATGCACATTTATTTCAATCACAATTCAGAGCCTTTCCCCTATCCTACCAACATGACCATCATGTATGAAGCCTGATTACGCTCAATGTGTGGGAACAGTAGTTGAAGGGCTGCCTTGGCATCCGAAGTCAGGGCAAAGCTTACAAAGAGGCCAACTGGTCAGTCGTGTGAAAGGGTCCGGGCATTTGAAAGTACTCGGAAGCATGTTTTCGTGGATGTTTTGTGGATGTAATGTAGGGCTACTGGACGTGAAGTAGGCAGCCCCACTCTGGATTAGAAGACAGTCGGATGCAATGCAAATGCTTTTACGACGCTACGCTACAGGCGTCAATGGATCGACTCATATAGGCTCTTCTTTTGTAAGGTGCTATGCATGAGTCTAATCGTGCTTAGCGGCAGTTGTTCGAGTGCCACTGCGCTGTTGTTCACGTTTAGCATCGCGGCCATGGGCGCTCCCTTAGATGCGGCTTTCAAATTGTAACCATTCCAAGTCACGTCAGTCTTTGAGTTTGGGGCTCAAAAGGTTTGATTAGCTGTATCAGGATGTAAATACAAAAATCGTGCATACTTGAGATCTGCTTCCAGAGCCGTCGGATCAGGACAGGGAGACAAACTCCGATGCTGCCGCAAAGAAATGCGGTAGCCTGTGTCTTACGAGTCAAGGAAATTGTCACTTTCCACCGTATTTATACTTCCTTACATTGCTGCCAAAGGTGGCCAACTGCAAGACTCTTGTAAAGTGATTCATGAAGTTTAACGAACACCATAGAGCGTCATTGTGAAGTTGTAGCAACAGATGGTAGTAATGCGTATTCTTCGAATTACCCAGTTAACGTCGAAGTTGCCTTGTTAAGCTCTTCAGCCTTTGTAGGTTTTCACTGGTACCCCAAACGGCTCCACACTTGCTTTGCAATATCTAAAAAAGTCGCTCTCCCTACACTCTCAGTCTTTGCATCGAATACGATGGGCTTTCCTGCATCTGCGAACTCGCTGGTCTTTGGTTCCGATGGGATATGACCTAGAACATCCAGATTGAGCTCCTTGCATGCTTTCGTAAACCTATCAGGAGAACCAAAAAGGGGGTGGGGATCTCTGCATGTCGGACGGATATAGTGTGACATGTTGTGACATGTTATGACATGTTTGGCAGATCGATGTGGAAATGGGACGTCCTGGCCGAGCCCCCACTGTATCTGACAGAACTCAAGAAATGGAAGAAAGCGTTCAGATGCAGACGGCGTGGAAGCGATACCTCAAATGCTGTTGGCCTCTTCGGCTTGTACGCCGCAACGAAACCAACAAGTCCGTTGATGACACCCATGGAAGAACCGAAGATGACCGCTTTCGAGGTGTTGTTATGGACAATGTGGATGCCACGTGTCCGCAGCTATCAACAATGTCTGGTAGCCTAGCAATCCGACACCTGTGCTCGCTCTGTGCTCGAGCTGGCAGTCTTCTGGTCTACTTCCGGACTTTGTTAGCGATAACATCCTCGACCAGCTTATCTTACCTAAGCTCAAGAGGGCTGTCAGTGATGGATACCACCACGAAGAGGGAAGAGTAAATCGACCACGGCAGCATTGCACCATATTTTGTTCCCATGGCGTGAATATGCAGGACCAAGAATGGACGGGGTCCGTCGGAGTTCTCTCTTAAAGTCCACCGAGGTGATCGGGGCTTGAGTGGATCGTGATCACCAGCTTAAATGCGCTTAATGGCGCGCGCCATGTCATATTCTCCAAAAGAGCAGGTACAAGGCAAGAGTTGTTGAGAATATTTCGCACACTGTGAGACGTTATTGGAGGCTCTCGCTCAAACTTCCTGTGTCCACATCGTGGTTCTCCCCTCCCTCTCCCATCTCCATTTACTGCATTGTATCTCCCCATCGCCAAGTGGGCGGGCGGAGAGCATCGCCGATCGAGTCTTCATCATCTCCAACCCCATCTGGCAGGAAACCCACGCAAAAGTCAACACTCGAGGTAACAAGCTTCTTCAGGGCCATCATTCTGACTGGACAGCTTTAAGATAGCATCGCCATACACTTGGTCTGGTGCCTGACTGGCCTCCAGCTCCGAGCATTGGTCGGTCGTCAATACTGTACCTTCCAGCAGCCCCTACACATATATCAGCATTCTGGACCAGGAAGACTCGCACGCAAGTATGCAGGACAGCTCCGCATCACCGGAGGCTGGCCCAGTCATGTATCTGCGAGGCACAAACGACACTCACAACAGCTCAGCGCCCGTGAATGAGGAAGATGGCTCTGGCATGAATCCAACGAGAAAGTCGTCTGCAGAATCCACATCCGGCGCCACTACCTTGGCTCCCACACCGGGCAATGGCAATGGCAACGGCACCACCGTCAAGGATAAGTCTGAGCATGGAAAGAACAGCCACAGCAATGGTGATAGCAGCGACTTTGAAGTCATCAGCTCGAGCGAAGCCGCCGGCTTTGATGCCGACGGTGATGCTGGAAAGAGCGCCACCACCCACCGCCCCACACGACCTCGTGCACTCAGCACTCGCTATATGACTGCAGAGGACATTGGAGAGCTACACCGGGTACTGTCACGCCGTGTCACTGAAGACGGAGGTCGAAGCCTATCCGGCGAGAGCGCATACAATCCAGAGTCGGATAATTTCGAGCTCGAGACGTTTATGAAGCGACTCTTCAAGAACCGCGAAGAGGTCGGTCTCCTCGCTCGCTCCGCTAGCGTCGTCTTTGAAGACCTCTGCGTCGATGGTCTCGGATCTGGTGTTACATACGGCGAGACCTTGGGAAGTACCTTCCTTGCGCCGTTCAAGCTACTCACTGGCCGAAAGCCGCCCGTCAAGCACATCCTCGAACACTTCACAGGTTCCGTCCAACCAGGCGAGATGCTTCTTGTTCTTGGACGACCAGGATCAGGATGTTCATCCCTCTTGAAGACCCTTGCGAATCAAACCGGCTCATTCAGCGCTGTTAGTGGCGAGATAAGCTACTCTGGCATATCACCCAAGGAAATGGCAAAGCGACACACTGGTGATCTCGCTTACCTTCCAGAAGATGATATTCACCTCCCGGTCTTGACTGTCGATCAGACCCTGTGAGTTTGTCATCTAGCTGGATACTAGATGATAAACAAGGACTGAACCTTATCCCTTGCATGCAGTCAATTTGCAGCAGCCTCGCGCACACCGGCCAAAAGTGCACGAATGAGTAGCAGGGAGGAGTATGCCCAGACCTTTAAAAGCGTCCTTCTGGCTATATTCGGTCTGCGCGCAACCGTCAATACCAAAGTTGGCAACGATTACGTTCGGGGTATCTCAGGTGGTCAGCGCAAGCGTGTCTCCATTGCCGAAGCAATGCTCACTCGTGCACGAGTTGCATGCCACGATAATGCCACTCGAGGTCTCGATGCAAGTACTTCACTCGAGTACGTGCGCTCTTTGCGATCTGTAACGGATCTTGCAGACATGACCACCATCGTCTCGCTCTATCAAGCTGGAGAGGGTCTCTTCCAGGAATTCGACAAGGTCTGCCTCATCTACGAAGGCAAGATGATCTACTTTGGCCCTCGTGATGCAGCATTCGATTACTTTTACAACCTCGGTTACGAACCTCAACCTCGCCAGACAACGCCAGACTTCCTTTGCTCTATCACCGATCCCCTCGCGCGGATTGAACGCAAGGATTTCGATGGTCCTCGGCCAAAGACAGCTAGCGAGTTTGCACAAGCATGGCAAGGATCTGAGCTTGGCAAGCGCAATGTCAAGCAAGTACACGAGGCCCGCGAATCGCACACAGACGAGGGAGTCCATGACTATAGGAAGAGCGCAAAGTCTGAACGCGTCCGCGGCCTTAGCCGAAAAGCTGCTGCCGAGACTGCAGACAAGCATGCCAATCCATACGTTATCTCGTACTGGCAACAAACTCAACTTTGTATCAAACGTCGTATTCAGCTGGCAAAGGGGGATCTACCCTCTCTTATTATCCCTATCATCGCATCTATCATTCAGGCTATCATCATCGGATCCACTTTCTTTAGAATCAGTAATTCAACAAGCGGTTTCTTTTCCCGAGGAGGTGTCATTTTGTACGTCTTCCTCAACTTTCCGACTGTTTTCAGGTATTCAGCGTCTAACTGTGCTCGCCCTCTTACAGCTTCGCTATTCTGTTTAATGCCTTACAAGCTCTCGCTGAAATCACCACTGCGTACTCTCAACGCCCTGTTATCGTTCGTCAACGTGGATATGCAATGGTACATCCAAGTTGCGATTCATTAGCACAAACGCTTGTAGACATACCCATCAAGTTTTTCCTGGTCCTCATTTTCGACGTCATCCTCTACTTCTTCACAAACTTGTCAACCGAGCTAGCATCGCAATTCTTCGTCTTCTTCCTCTTCACTTACATTACTACCTTGACTATGATCGCCTTCTTCCGAGCTTTGGCAGCCATAACCAAGGACGAAAGCACAGCAACGACAATCGGTGGTATTGGTATCTTGGTATTCGTAATATATACTGGATACGCCATTCCTCGACCGTCAATGAGGATTTGGTTCAAGTGGATCTCTTATGCTCATCGTATGTCCTTCCGTACAAATCTAACCTTTCTCACACGCTGACAGCTCTGCCACTCGCTTAGCCATCTCTTTCGCTTTCGAGGCCATGCTGGCAAACGAGTTCCGTGCATACACGGCTGTTCCCTGTTCTACTTTGATACCTCCTGGAGCTGCTCCTGCTAATCAGGTCTGCGCGATCGCTGGAGGTGTACCAGGTCAAACGACCATTGATGCCAATAGGTACCTCGCTCTCAATTACCAATACTACTGGAGCAACGCGTGGCGCAATCTTGGTATGTTGAATAAAACCTTTGGCTATTCTTTCAAGGCTGGCTGACTAGCAGTATTTACATCAATCAGGCATCTTACTCGGCTTCTGGATCTTCTTCCTCCTCGTTCAGTACATTGGTACCGAATATCAAGTCGATCTTGGCGCAAAGCCAGCCGTGATGGTCTTCAAACGTGGAAAAGGTCCGGCAGATGTCAAAAAACAGATTAATGCGTCTAAAGGTGACGAAGAAACCGTTAATGAGAACGCTGGTACAACTGTCGCCGACGAGCACGATGAACAAGGTCAAAAGGAAGCTGCAGATAAACTGGCTTCTTCAAGCGATGTTTTCATTTGGCAGAAAGTCTGCTACGAGGTTCCCACCAAGGATGGAACGACTCGCTTGCTGGATAATATTGATGGTTTCGTCGTTCCTGGAAAACTTACCGCTCTCATGGGTGAATCCGGAGCTGGAAAAACCACACTTCTCAATGTTCTCGCTCAGCGAGTCACTATGGGTGTTGTTACTGGTGATATGCTCGTTAATGGAAAACCTCTTCCTGGCTCTTTCCAACGTCAAACTGGCTACTGCCAGCAACAGGATGTTCACTTGCCAACTACTACGGTCCGCGAAGCTCTGTAAGTCCCTGCATACAGAGCGCTTTGCTAGTGAAGAAATTGTAAGGCTTACTATTCTGGACACAGTGAATTCTCTGCTCTTCTGCGCCAGCCTAAGAGTACCCCCAAGGCTGAGAAATTAGCCTATGTCGATAGCGTCATCAAGATGCTCGAAATGGAAAGCTTCCAGGATGCTCTTGTTGGTGAAGTCGGTGAAGGTTTAAATGTCGAACAACGCAAGCGTCTTACCGTCGGTGTCGAGCTTGCCGCAAAGCCTGCTCTTCTTCTGTTCGCCGACGAACCTACCAGTGGTCTCGACTCTCAGTCTGCATGGTCTATTGTCCAATTCCTGCGTAAGCTTGCGGATCACGGGCAAGCTATTCTATGCACAATCCATCAGCCCTCATCCGAGCTCTTCCAAGTTTTCGATCGACTACTTCTCCTCAAGAAGGGTGGCAAGACCGTCTACTTTGGTGATATCGGCAAGAACTCTTCCACTTTGATCAAATATTTCGAATCACACGGTGCCCCCAAGTGTGATAAAGACGCCAATCCAGCAGAGTATATCCTTGAATGTGTCGGTGCTGGTGCTACAGCCAAGGTTACCCAGGACTGGGGCGATGTCTGGCAACAGTCGGACGAGCGCAGGGGCATAGATAAAGAGCTCGAGCGTCTTCTCAGAGAGTACAAAGATAAGGAATCTGAGGCCGACAAGGCGCCTGATTCAAATTCGCAATATGCCGCTGGAACAATGACGCAACTCACAGCAGTCACTGGCCGTGTCTTCCGGAATTACTGGCGAGACCCTACCTACCTAATGGCCAAGATCGCCCTCAATATTATCGCCGGTCTCTTTATTGGCTTCTCTTTCTGGATGGCACCCGCCAACCAGCAAGGTCTTCAAGTCTATCTATTCGCTGTTTTTATGGCCGTCGTACTGTCCGCTACACTCGCTCAACAAATCCAGCCTAAATTCATCGTCTTGCGTTCGCTCTACGAACAGCGAGAACGTCCATCGCGCATGTACAATTTCTATGTCCAGACTGCTGCTTCCATTATCGTCGAGATTCCATGGAATATTTTTGCTGGAACCCTCTTCTGGGCATGCTGGTACTTTACCGTTGGCGGTCAGACTGGTATTCGTGCCTTCTACAGTTGGTTGATGTATGCTGTCGTCTTCGAAGTATACTGGCAGACTTTTGCGCAAGTCGTGGCTGCTTTCTCACCCAACGGACAAATCGCTTCAGGTGAGCTCAGGCACTATCCCACTCATAAAAGAAACATGACTAATCAACGTTATTCTCCTCACATACAGTCATCTTCTCTGGCCTCTTCTCCTTCGTCATCGTCTTTAATGGTGTTCTCCAGCCTCCCGACCTACTTCCATACTTCTGGCGCTCTTGGATGTACCCCCTCACCCCCTACACCTATCTCGTCGGCGGTCTCCTTTCCAACTTCCTCGGTGGTCTCGAGCTACGCTGCACACCACAACAGATCGCCTATGTGACTCCTCCTGCAGGCGTAGCGAATTGCGCAGCTTTCCTTGGTGATTTTGTTGCGTCTGCTACTGGCTACATCACGAATCCGGACGCAACCGGGGTGGACTGCGGATACTGCCAGTATGGCCTAGGCGACGAGTATCTCGCAACTGTGCGAGCATACTACTATCAGAGATGGCGCAACTTTGGTATCATGTGGGCCTACGTCATCTTCAATATCGCTATGGTCTTCGTTGCCATGTGGGTATTCCGCATCCACACCTGGAAGAAGGGTGCCGCCAAGGCAGCATCTCCTTCGACTTCGACAAAAGACAAGAAGAGCAGGGCTAATTTAGAGAGTAAGGAGAAGCCTGGTGAACAAGTCTAGACGGCTTGACTGTTTGCATTTCGCACATTTGTACCATTCGTCCATTCTTATTCCCACAGCCCAGTACTTGCTGGAGCTCCTACATTACTTAGAGATTTATTAAGCCGGCTGTCGGCATTGTTTGTCGAAATTTAGGGTCATTGACACCCGGTATCCCGTCCCTCATGAGTCGAGGAAAGTGTCACTTTGCACCGTAGTTATACTTCCTTACATTGCTGCAAAAGGTGGCCAACTGCAAGATCCCTGGTAAAGTGGATTGATGAGGTTTTAAGAGCACTATAGGGCATCATTGTGAAGTTGTAGCAACAGAGGGTAAAGGAATGCGCATTTTATCGAATTACAAATATCCTGGAATTGCCTTGTTAAGCACTTCAGTTTTTGTAGTTTTTTCACTGCTACCCCAAACGGTTCCACACTTGTTTTGCAATATCTACAAAAGTCGCTCTCCCTACACTCTCAGTCTTTGTATCGAATACGATGGGCTTTCCTGCATCTGCAAACTCGCTGGTCTTTGGTTCCAATGGGATATGACCTAGAACATCCAGATTGAGCTCCTTGCATGCTTTTGTAAACTTATCAGGCGAACCGAAAAGTGGGTGGGGATCTTTGCATGTCGGACAGATATAGTGTGACATGTTGAGAACGGCTCCAAGTGTCTATATGGAATGAAGCATTAGCTGTGCGTATCATTCGCTTAGTACCTTGCTTATAGCGTACTGGAATGCCAACTTTTCGAAACATGGCTACGCCTTTGCGGACGTCAATCAGAGCAACATCTTGAGGCGTTGAGACGATGACAGCACCTTTCGGTAGACATGATCAGTCAAGTTGGGAACATAGCAAAACACTTTTGCTTTACAAAAAACTCACCATCACACTCTACAAGTTGACCCAGACTGAGCTGTACATCCCCTGTGCCGGGCGGTAGATCGATTACTAGCAAGTCCAAGCCTTGCCCGCCCGACAAGTCAGTCTCATTCCCATTTCGAGATCGCCAGTCCACGTCGAACAGTAATTGTTGGACCGCTTTCATGACCATCATACCGCGCCATACGACAGGTGTGTCCGACTGTGCAGCAGGGGGCAGAAGAAATGCCATTGACATGCAAGGTATACCATAATTAGATAGGGGTATCAGATGATTGTCTTTGGAAGTGAGCGGGCAACGATATAATTGTCAATCTGAGAACGTTATTTAAGGGCGTTCCTTGGACATACTTTTCGTCAATTCGGGCTCGCCGGCAGTATCCAGACCCATCAACTTTGGCACGCTTGGACCGAAGATATCCAGATCGAGGATACCGACTCGCTTGCTCCCACCAGAGATTTGTGATAAAGCAGAAGCCAGATTGACTAGACGAATGAACCAAATTAGACTTTTCTTTAAGTTCTTGATAGTTGTATTTCAGATTCTTTGCAATTCAATTTTCCCATACCTGAAACTGTGCTCTTTCCGACTCCACCTTTACCGCTAGCTACGATAAGCACCTGTTTGACGTTGGGTATCTTCCGTTTCTGGGGGAGTCCCCTCTGCATTCGCGGCATAGTAGGAGGTGCGCCTGACCGCGGCAAGCCCTGAGAGCGAACATGGGCGTTTTCAGCTTAATCCTTTTCGACAAACACAGCTGGGGGGATCTCTCTGCTTTCCAGAACCAGAGTTCGCCGCCCGCCGCCCCGCAGATTATAAGCCACAACCTTACGAGTGGATTCTCATGTGATTTGACATGGATTGTCGTTGAAAAAGTAGCACGCTGGCTGAAGCCAGACCGCGGCAAGAGACATCGCAGCATTGGGTCGGGGAGAACCCAACCCTTTTAATGCATGCACGTGACGCGTATATCGGCAGAGCGCAAAGTGTGTGCAACTGTGGCGAAGTTCTGACGTTGATGGATTTATGGTCCGTAACTGCATCGTTGTTAATACATAGACACAAAGACTGCTCAAACAGTATCCATGAAAGATCCGCATCGAAGAAGTGGGTACGTCGGCGGTACTTACGTGCCGCGTGAATAGGTAAGGGATACATTTCATGATTTTACACATGGTGTGTTAACAATAGTAATAATGCTGCAAACGTCCCTTTTCTTCTCGTTTCCAAGTGAACAAGAGTCTAAATAACGATATATATATAAAGCAAGAAGCAGGAAGCAACATGCGGAGATAAGTTGACTAAAATCTAAGCAAATGTAGCGGGACCTGAATCGGTAAAGAGTAATGAGATGGATTCGCCATTGTGCATCTGTTGTTTGGTGCAAAAACACAATGACACGTTTCCTTTTAGTATGGTATTCAGACTAAGTTAGAAGTCTGCATATCGAACTCACACGTCTGATACTTTCAGCCAGCAAAGGACTAACATCCATACTTTCAAGCTTTCCAATTCCATGGGCAACCTTTTCTCTCTGACATATCGTATTCGTTACCTTGAAACATTGGAAGCATTGCCTTTTGTGTCAGCCGATATCGATAGCAATCGGGCAGCGAAGAACACCATCCAAACTCACAACCAGCTTCTCCAACGGCATAGCTTCCAAAACCTCGAGTGCGCCATCCGATAGTACACCTAGGAAAGGCCAAAAAATCAGCTAAGAGTCAACAACGGTTCGAGATGTTCGCATAAAGTTGCGTTGTAAGACCGCTTACCATGCGTAACAATAGCATAGACCTTCTTGGCGCCGTTCTGAAGAAGAATGTCACAAGCGGACTGGATAGTGTGACACGTGTCCACCATGTCGTCGACAAGAATTGCAATCTTCATGAATGTCGAAGTCAGCCGAATTCATACCATACAGCGCATCCGCAAGGGGCACTTTTTACAGAAACTTACCTTATCTTTGACATCGCCGACGAGAAGCTCCATCGCGCCTGGAGTATCTGGCTGGTCACCTTTATGTCGATTGCGGTTGATGAGAGCAAAGTCGACATTGAGTCGGTCAGCTACTACGGTAGCACTGCGGAGATGAAGACGGACGAGAGCAGCATTAGCATGTATCTTCAGGAGAACCATTGGGTTTAGTCAACGGAGCTAATAACGATATACCGTTTTGCACCACCTGCATCAGGGGAGACGATGATAGAATCCCTCCATCCTTCGATTTCCGTCTTGATATACCTCAGCATGATGGGTTCGCAAAAGAGGTTATCCACTGGAATGCCGAAGAACCCTTGTATCTGAGATGCGTGCAAGTCCATTGTGATGACATGGTCGCATCCTGCGACTTGTAGCATGTTGGCTACAAGTTTGGCAGTGATGGGTGCTCTCGAGCGGTCCTTTCGGTCCATTCGAGCATATGGAAAGCAGGGGATGACTGCTGTGATTCGACGAGCGGATGCGGTCTTGCATGCCGAGATCATGATGAGAAGCTCCATAAGAAGGCTGGAAGAGCAGGTACGCAAACAAGGTAGATTTCACATGGGTTTACGGATAGTAAGCTTTGGTCCATATTCAAAAGGCCCAGTCAAGGGGCTGGAACTAACTCATTGGGGTCCGAGTTAGGATGGTAGTGTACTGCTTCGCCGCCATTGGGAGCTATGTCGGAGATGGGCGAAGGATTGAAGCCAGTCTAATTGCCATAGTCCGTTTGCAGGATGATCGATTCATCCCAATTTCGGTGAAAGGTGGGTATCATTGATTGCAGAAAGAGCATGCAGGTGAGCGGAACACGAAGCTGGGAAGTACATAGAGGCGAGAGGAGCCCGACTATACACACCTGGATGATGTACACATCCTCCTCTCGCACTGATTCGCCAATCTGCACCGAGGTCTCGTTGTCCGAGAATTTCTTGACGGTACTCTGGCAGAGCGGAATGCCGAGACGCGAGGCTACGGCTTGAGCTAGCTCTGGGTGGCTGTTGCCTGGAGCGGACGAGCGAGGCATCAGTGTCTGGTGGACGTGAGTGTGGCCGTCCAATTCCATCTGCCATATTCCCTATCTCGGCAAAGCTACAAAGCTGCGCATTCACAGTACGGCGGGCTGGATTGCCAGACTCACCGGTGAGCAGCTTGATGGAGGAGCCATTGGTCATTGTGCGGGAAAGAGGAGTGCGTGCAAGAGTAAGCTTCGAGGGATGTGCTAGCGGTGTGGTTCCATCAACGAGAGTGCAGGCAGTGGCTGGATCACAGAAGAATAAGAAGAAAGCGCGTCCAGCCGGAGATGCGGACCTGCAGCCCGATCATTCACTTTCAAGCAAGCAATCCGTTCGACCTGCATTGCTCATCACCAACATGGACGTCGTACAAACTATGGCCGTGCTGGCATTCTGCTCATGTCTGCAATCCCCGCCGGACTTCTGCAACCGCACATCCGCCTACGCATAGGCTGGAGCAAGACCTGTGAAGTTATGCAGCCAGTAGCACAGGTGCAGCCCACCGAGTCCGTCGTACAGCATGATCCCCAGCAGGGCATTGCGTTCAGGACTGGTCCGCGTGGCTGGGGAGAGCAGCAGCTTCGTGCCAGCCAGGCATGCCAGCAGGATGCGGACTGGCCCGCTTGCATGGAGGAAGACGTTGGCCTGGTTTATGGACACAGCGCACGATTAGCATGGAGCAAGCTATAGCCATCCAGGCAGTCCTCCGCGTCACCTCTTGCGGGACATATGCTGTGGCCAGGTCTGCACATGCACCGCATCAGCTCGTCGTTGCGCACTGCAAGCTGCAGTCATCCTCACAGCACAATCCAATGGCGCTCGTTGCTATGCCCAGCGGGGCCTTGGACGGAGGATCAAGAAAGAGCAGCTTGAAGCCTGCTGCAACCAGCCCAGCGGCGTGGATCAGGATGAATACCGGAAGGTCTACGCGCATCATCAGGCTCGATGGTGTCTGGTGAAGACAGGACGAGAAAGAGCGAAGAAGCAGCGACATGTTTGCTCCGCAGACGCAGAGGCGTTAAAGTCACGTGCATCCGCCGCCGGGCACTCTTTTTCAGCTCGACATTGCTCCGTACCTCGCCTTAATCAACTAGGAGCAACCAGTCTTGCTCATTGGTGCACATGCTGTTGCTCGTTACTGGCCTGCGTCCTCATTAGAATGATTGAGCATACATGCGTCATCCGGCTTATCTACCGGTGTAGGGTCAACGAGTTACGGGGCTTGTAGGAAGGTCCAGTGCATGATAGACCGGATCGTCATCTCTACTATGATAATCTGTCAACTATCCGATCATCATTTCTTGAGTTACCTAGGCCCATGTAGCAAGTTTTAAGTGGGAAGCTTCTCCATCCTACTTGTCGTGTACAGATCGGATGGGTTCTGCAGATGAAAGTCTACACCTGTGGAGAGAGTCTGTTCTGACGCTACACAGGAAAAGTACGATTGTGTGCTAGGCGTATATTAGACGACATCCGCTTCTCTAACCAAGTCTATAGTGTCTATCCTGCCAACGTGCTCGATCGTCGCCTGCTATACTATGCATGAGGGTTGCATTCAGCATCACTCGCTTTTGCTGGTTTAACGACAAGTGAGCCGTTCTCCAGCCTATGTGTACTCAGCGACTGCAAGCCCATCTACGGTCGTCGCAAGGCAAGGGCTGGCTTCGGTCCTTGTCTGAAGCTATTCCAGGAAGATTCAGGGCTCGCAGTGCCAGAAAGTGGTCTTGGAAGGGGCTTCGAGCGACGTCGATATGCATTTCAAACCACAATGCAATACTGTATTCCACGCCGCCTAATACTGACTGCAAAGTAGTAGAAGTGCTACCATGGCGGTTTTCAGAAGGAAAAGAAGCTTCCGCATTCTGCTTTGCGTGACACGCAATCAGCGGACAGTCCTCGCCGGGTGGGCACAGGGTATTGAGGTGCATGGTTATCTGAAGAAAAACAAAGCATTATGAAGGACATGGTACTATGGCAATCCACAACGGCATACTCGCCTCGGTTCAAACAGCTTGTCCGCAGTCCGCTGTCGTTCCGGTCCTCGTTCTGGGGGGGTCACTATTTTGTACCGGGTACTGACGAAATACCTTCCCAAATCGAACAAAGGCGATGGCCGCTTGGGCGTTCTGAGCTCGAGCCGTATCAGAGGCATGCGCGTGCCACGAGTTCTCGTCTGCCCTGCCAACGGACATGCGATTTGCTGTTCGTCGGTCTCGTAGCATCTCGCTCAACTTGGTTCACACCAACGACTTGCCCGCGAGCAGATTCCCACATAAACCAGCGCCATCGAGGCAACCCACACTCTTTTACTACAGCGCAAGTGAACTGCACTCGACACGTCGGACTGCGCATCCCCCGGCGACGAACTTGTCACGAAACGCACGCCAAGGCTCAGTTCGCGGGAATAAGCATCACACACTCTTTTCCAATCTTAGGCGCAGTGCACCCTACAACTGAGCCATGCTAGGCTTTACGTTGTTCCTCCTGCTCGCTCAGTATGCGCTTGCACACTCTTCCAAGCCAAGTCCAAGTCCTTCTTCGGCTGGATTCCGAAAGAGGCTCGTCGTGTTCGGAGATTCGCTGAGCGATGATGGCAGTGAGTCCAAGGTGCAGCAGAGACAGAATCCAGACCGATGCTAGCTGAGCCTCGCCCATGTGATCTCCGTAGCTGGGGCTTGGACTGTCAGTGATAACACGGTCCCTGTCGACCCTGTAAGTGGGGGTTTTAACTCCGGCTAGCTTCGAAATATATGGATCTAGAACCTGACAAGAGTGTGTATTCACTAGCCATATTCTCAGCATCAGTTCACGTCAGTCAATCATCTGAATAATGGCAGGGGGCGTTCTATGCTGATACACATCCCCCTGCAGAAATGGACCCGTCTGGAGTCGCTTGCTAGCGCAGCGCTACAATTTTGAGCTCCGCAGCTTTGCCGCGGGAGGAGCTACAACCGACAATGAAGTAGTGCAAGGTGTCCTGGTAGGATGTCAATACCGACCAACCTGCCTCTACTTCAACTCTGACATCCTTTTGCTTTGTTGATCCAGGGCCAGGATGCTAGCATACTTGTCCCATCTGTCAAGGATCAAGTGACGAAAAGCCTGGCGTCGGCCGTGCCACGAACATTGGATGTATATGTCATCTTCACTGGCTCAAACGATTTCCTTCTATCGGAAGCAGGGATGTCCGGAGCAGATGTTGCGAATCTTATCGAGAAGCGAGTTTCGCAATTATACAAAGCCGGTATGTTTCGAGTATGGGAGGAAGCGTGTTACACGATATATACGAGTCACTCTGACGCCATTCAATCTGGACCTATTGCTATAGGAGCTAAACGAGTCCTTCTAGCTTCAATCCCCGACTTCAGTACAGGACCTTTTGCGCAGAGTGAGCCAATCGAGCTGCAACGCTTGATCACACAATATACAGAAGATCTCCGTACGGGTCTCCTCAACATAGTCAGAAGATGGGACAATCTACTTCGTATTGAGATTGCCGACATTTTCGATGCTTTCAATGGCGTACTCGCTAATCCAACCGCATTCGGATTCAACCCTGAATATTCATCGAAACCTTGCTATACTGGATTTTACGATGAATTCAATGGAGATATCTGTGGAGCTCCAGAGAACTACATATTCTGGGACGCTATCCACCCTTCTGCTGCATCTCATCGCATTATTGCAGATGTCTTTGCCGATGCTTATGCAAGACTGTAAATACCACTGAAAGGACACTATTTATACCAATGAGCAATTAGAACACTTTGATAACCCAGCTTGCTTTCCGGGTGTTGCTGATATCATTCACAATAATCCACTCGTTTTTAAAGTGAAGAGGTATGGACAAGCAGAGTAAAACGAAACAGGCAGGAAGCCCCCATATTGCATTTCGCCAATTCGGACCGTACGACGCAGTCCTTGAATACCGAGACATGTAGCTTGCACAGCGCAGCTGTTGGTATGGTCTAAGAAGGTAATGCCATTAATCAAGTCGACATTCTATACTCGACATTCTCTATAACTTGGGCCATCTTTCCGTAATCGGTTCGATCGAAATGCACGTGCTGCTTGCCGATTACGGGCAAAAAGCCAACCACCTCTGTTGCAGTTCACACCTGTACCTTTCTGCACACCAGCTCGCCTCGTGCTAAGCTATCGATACTGGGTTTCCTCTCTGTCAAAGGTGGACCAGGGGTACGGGGCAACGGTCGTTTCATTTCGCTTGTCGCTGCTCTTTCAGTAGCTATTTGGGAACCGACTTCGAGAAGACGGGACCATGTTACATCTTCTTCTATGGCTGTCACTGGTCGAGTATGCTATCTCTGCACCTATCAGATTCACCTTTCCATTCGCATCGAGAGCTCGGTTGTCTGGCCGGAATTTGGTAGTCTTCGGGGATAGCTTTAGTGATGATGGTCGTGGGGAACAGGTTTATCTCGATTGGCCTATCTACTTTGTTTTGACATTGGCTTTTCACATCAGATGGCGCTTGGGTCTACAGCAACGGTACTTGGCCCGCCGACCCGGTACGCAGAGGATTGGCCCTTTCATCTCATACATTATCTGAGCTGTTTTACGACCATGTAGGCATACTATGGACATCACTTCAGGTGAGCGACCACAACAACAACAAAAAGGCCATTCCCGAGGATCTCATGGGTTTCTGCTTTGTCAGTAATGGACCTGTTTGGCCCCAGCTCATTGCAAAGGAGAACCATTTGAACCTCCACGATTTCGCTGTAGGGGGAGCAACATCAGATAATGATGTTGTCCAGGGATACACAGTAAGCCCAGTTTCCTTAAGTTGGCAACAACGCTTCTGCTTAGCATCAAATCATTGTTGTTATTTCAGGGACCCGATTCTACGATACCTGTGCCATCTGCTCAAGATCAAATTGATATCTTCCTACGGAAGAACCCTGTACTACAGGATAGCGACATTTTCGTAGTCTTCATCGGCGCAAACGATGCATTTTTCTCTGAGAACGTCACAGGATCACAAATTGCTGGTCTCGTAGCTGATCAAGTCGCTCAGCTTTATAACAGCGGTAGGATCTTTTTTAACAAGGGTGAAAGAGGAGAGTCGTTGGAACTGAATCGCCAATACCTATTCCATACAGGTGCTCGGACCATTCTGCTGCCAAGCTACCCTAGTCTGGCTACCTTACCCTTCGCCTTCACCCAACCCGCAATATATCAGACCTTCCTGTCTCAATATACGGAAGAGCTAAAAGCCGGCTTATACAGAATAAGCAAGGCCTACCAGTCCAAAGCCCAAGTGATAGTCATTGACATTTACCGCAAATTTGACCAGGTCATAGGCAATCCTACAGAGTACGGCCTGAACCCAGATAAACTCCACATCGCTTGCTTACAAGGCGCATACAACGAAGCACCTCGAAGCCTTTGCGATGATCCCGACAGACATCTTTGGTTCGATGCATACCACCCAACACGTGTAGGACATGAGATTGCAGCCACAGTCTTTCAAAAGAGTCTTGAAGCTTTGTAGCCGTAGTCTTATACCATTGCGGATTTTAGGCTCTATTGGCCAAACCTAATCACAAGGGTTCTCAACGGCAACTAGCCTGCCTGGACCATGTAGCCTTTTTGTCGCCTGTGTAAGCCTATACAGCATCACATCCTGCTGTGTAGTGGTGTCGATAGTCAAAGGCTTGACACAAAGCGATATAGTGCGATAGCGCTGCCAGAAGGCAGGCCACGTGGAAAAGCTGATGCGAATTACCATAGATGTCGAATTTGCCCGGCCCAAACCGTTCGGGAACTCTCTCGGCGCTGAAACAAGCTAGCTATTTTAGGATCTCTCTGTCTACGCATTTGGTCAAAGGTGCAGAATGCCGTTGACTTACTATAGTACAGCCCCTCCGATCTTTGACAAGGTATATTGATGGGGTGAGTTGCCAATCGTATTTTGGGATATGGTGAACCGACCATGGACTCACATAGAATGCACCACCTATCGCCAGCCAATCCAAACCGAACGCATTTCGCGAGTACGTTAGGCCGTACTGGGCCAACGAGTGGACCATGGGCACAACGCCCGAAAGGCCTAATCCGATAAAAAGCCATGTACGAACCCGGCGGCTCGCATAGCCAGGGGACAACACGATGAAAGCGGTGGCTGAAATGAGAAGCCGTTTACCAGTGAAGCCTATAACTCAGGCTGCCAGTACCGGATAGCCGTAGCCACTTACTCGCTCCAAATGCTGTAACGCCCAACATGTATATCGCTTGAAATACTGGTTGACAGAAGAAGGCATAGTATAGTGCCGGATAGTACGTCCCAGTAATAAGAAAAACTGTCCAAACGCATGAGGTGAGTGAGTCAACATTGTTTACGGCCCCTTCCGGAGCAGGCCAGGCGTACCTATGCCAAGATAATCTATTTTATTGTACTTTTTGGACATCTGTTCCGAGTGGAACGTGCTCGTATGAAAAGTAGCAGAGCAACCAAAGCACGCCATAGCAGCTAGATAGAAGGAAGAGAAAGCCAACGTATCTCCATACGTGACTGGAGTTTGTTCCAAAGGGAATGGATAAATGAGATATAGGGGGAAGAGCTGCTTCCCTTCGTGATTAGGTACCCTATAGGGATGCTGACCAAACCAAGACGGTAGCGTAATATGTTTGTAGGTATAAACCATAATCACAGATGCAATGATAGCGCCGAAAAGGTGAGTAAGTATATTGACTGTTTCGGTATGAGGTTCCCCTAGAAGCGATAACCATGCTTTCTTCCAAGAGTTGGTCAAGACATGGTAGCCTGATACAGGAGATTTTTTCAGCATGGGAACAGCTAGTGTATCATGTATATTAAGTAGTCAAACCCACCGTTGTGAAGATAATGATTATCCTTCCGCCACTCTTCAATGTCTGTCCATTTGAGATGCTTCGAGGTGGCAACTCTTGTCGAACCCCGGCGTGGCCTCGGATCTTGTGCATTTATCGCGTCGTTCTTGTTAGCAGGCATAGTCAGGTAATAAGAAAAGCCAGCACGGGGACAAACTTTGCAATCTCAGACTACCCTTGGACTCTACAGGGTCAAGATGGGAGCGCCCAAGGAGAGCGAACACTGATTTGCATGATCGAGACAACCACGGCGGAAATATGAATGAAACTGACTTCAAACATACTTTGCACATTTGGACACCGAGTCTCATGTTGCTCTACAACTAATACATACAGGCCTGGTCTATGGTACTCATCAACAATGGAAGGCGAAGGTGATACAATTCGAACTTGTCTGCAAGCTATGATGAAATGACTAGGTTTGTATGCAAGTGTTCACCTAGGCGAAAGAAGTTCCTTTATCCAGGTCAGAGGCTCGAATAGAATAACAAGAACCGATGAATATCGAAAGGTATGTCTTATCTTCGTATACTCGTGACATTCTGTATATGCGCCGCATCTTCCTCCTGGCGACTTCGAATCTGATACAAGCTCAACCTTCGTTTGAGTTGTCCTTGTTCCTCATCCCCAGACGAAGTTTTAGCTAACGTTCCAGCAATACCAGTATCTTCAGCTACGATTTTGCCTTCTCCCGTTACTCTTGCCAGATCAGAACCAATAGATACCATCACTGCGGGACTATTTGCAGTTGGTGCATCGAGAATAGCGAGATCTTCGGGTGTAAACCATTTTGGCCCAAAGTAATAGCGAAGTGGAATCAGAAGAGTGATAATAACCGGGAAACCGATGGCGGCTGCAAGAAGGATGAACAAGGTAGGTTGTATGTTGGGTGTTCAGTCATAATAGCTTCTTCCTGAAGCAGGCAGCAAATATACGGATATAGCGAAAACTTACCGATCGTCTGACTGATTGAGAATGTCATCGCAAAGAACAACCACTGTATGAAAACATAAAGGAATATCTTTCTCCGCCGGACGCTCAACAGAATATGATCACGAGGAGTCATTCGTCGGTCTCGAAGCAGGAAGAGCGTCTTGTGTGTTATGCCATTCCCTTCGATTGATCCCCAACCAACGACAAGGAAAACACCTATGGAGAAGCAGAATCAGCCAGAACATGCGATTTCCGGTCAAACAACCTTCATTACGCTTACCAGCAAAGAGAGCGCGAGGCATCAAGCCGAGACAGACGAGAAGGGGTCTTGTCATAGTACCGAGCGTGAGTAGCTGCGCCATAAAGACGGTCAGTTTGACGTTTCCTGCGATACGAAAGGTCCGGTATGCTGCACTCACTCCTATAGCGAGATGAGACACTCTCTGTTCTACGATTCTAGTTCTAACGACTTTATGTTGCATGAATTTCCGTTCATTTTCCGTTCTCTTTTTCCAAGTTTCATAATCGTCTTCAGGAACGATGATACCTTCTTTAGCATTATAGCTGACATCGACTTTTGCAAGCACAGAGAGACTTTCAGAGTTTACTGGTGCTTGAGGTACAAGACCATTTGGCGCTGGCAGACCTAGCAAACCAGAAACAAAGGTAACCCATCCCAAAACGAAAAAATCCCAATGAAAGCCAGCTGGTCTCTTGACAGGATATTGACGTGCTTGTGCCATCAGACTCGATACATTATGATCGAAATAGAAGAGAAGCATAAGGAGAAAGCCGAACGGGATAGCTGCTGCGATCCACAATCCTTCGAGCTCCCAAAATGGTATGATCCAGCTGCGATTGGTTGAAGGGAACCATGAGCGAGTAATCGGGAGGAATCGAAGTGGAGTAGACTTGATCTGGCCCGGGCTGAAAGAAGAGAAAAAACAGGTATGTATCAGCTGATCTATGTCGTTACTGTATGACGTAATGCATGTACCCACATATGAGCGAAACCAGACCACCACACAGCTGATAAGGGCATAGCAAAGTCCGACAAGAACTGCCTAAACCAGAAAGGACCGAATGGTAATCCACCACTTCGCTGTATAAAGTAGACGGATAGGGAGAACATGATAGCAATGACGACTACAAGCCATCCTGACTCTTCAGCGTCTTCGAATTCGAAGACTTTTTGGTGCAGTGTGTGAACAAGTAGAAGGGGAAAGAGGATGGCATTGCGCCGAACACAATCAGTCAAGCCATATGGGATATGACTCGGTAGTCACACAAGCACACTACAAAAGACTTACCAATAAGTTCAATGCCTTTTTGGATATAAACGATACCGACGTAGAATCCGAAGGTTTCCGAAGTCATATCTGTGATGAATCGACTATAGTCCGAGATATTGAAAATAGCGACTAGAAAGTGGAAGACCGCCGCCCATCTGTTAAATTTACGAGAGGCGGAATAGAATATACGAGGCCATTTCAGTCAGCAAAATGGTGTTCTTGCTTTATAGGTCTGAGATACCAATTGAACAAGGTCCTATCACATGCGATGCGAGAGGATGGGGGCGGGTCTGAAGCAATACTCACATCAACATCCAACATTGGAACTGAAGGTAATCCACACCATATCTAGTAACGATGTTGTAATCTGTGTAATTGAAAAGATTGATGAGACCGGTAACACCGACAATAGTTAAAGGTTGGCATGAGAATATGGGAAAGACGATTGCTGCAAGAGCTGATGCTAGAATAACTTCGTTGATTCCATAGGCTCCGTTGGTGCGGTGATTCATATCGAGCAGATAGGCTGTGGGAAAACAAGAAATGAACGGAGGAAGAATTGGTTTCTGCTCTACATTGAGCGGTCGGCTTCGATACTTACCGATAGCCGGTAATAGACTGATAGATCAGGTGAGTAGGGAAAGCGGGTAGCGTTGTCAGCCTTAGTCCACCGATAGGGCTTATAAGGCCTGCATAGAAGAAGGTAATGCGAATGGCCCGACTCACTTAACGAAATACATGCGTATAGAAGCGGCGACAACTCTATACATATTGTTAGGCTTGAATGCGAGGGTCCAGTCCGATGGATAATAGGGCAATCTCAATTTGACGTCGTGATACATTCCCCTAAACGGTCTGAAATGGTACCAGAAGGATCTCATGGACCAAGGAGTACCGCCTAAACCTTTGAATTCACCATCTGCTTCTGATGGATCATCTTCGCCAAAACCGTTTCCGTTAGTGTTGGAATATGAGCGCGTGTCGCCGTTGTTGTGAGAAGCGGAAGAAGGACGCTTGTTGTTATCAGATGGTGGACGAGATCGTTCAAATGCCGTGTTTGAATCGGATTCGGCTTTGCTGTTTGTGTTTCCGACATTGATGTGTTCGCTGTTGATGGCTGATGCAGTAGTTGCCAAGCCTCCGCCTCCACTGAACGGCGAGGATGAGGGAGCATCAGATCTGCTGGCCCCATTGTTGCGAGCTCTCAGACCAGAAGTAGAGTCATTTGATACGGATTGGGCTTTCTCTGGAATGGATGCGGAAGGATTTTCGTTGTATGTAGAGTCACCATTTGTTCTCTTCTCATCTGAACTGAGAGGAGCATCTCCAGCTGGAATTCCCGCCTGATCCACCTCCTTGAGGTGCATTTGAGGTTGCTCTGTAGCAGAGGGAGCCTCCATATTTTTCTCTCCAACCATACTACTATCGGCTGGAGCTCCGGTTTGAGCTGATACCATTCCCTGATTAGGTGACGACCTTGTAGGGGTTGGATCGATCGTCTGCCTTGTCGGCTACTACAAGGTCGACTGCCTGCCCCAGTACGTGGTGAGTACCCGTCAACTGCCTTGTAGCGTCTAATCTTCGTGGCAGGCCGACCAGATATTTCCTATCGAGAATTAGCGGTTTGCTCTTGATATAACTCCAATTGACCGAGACCTGGACCCAAGGCCATGCAAGTGAGCCGGAGTGGGAAATGACCGGGCACTGAGTACAATCACAACAGCGACGTGGGCGGATGGTCGGTCGAGGTAGGGAGCTAAGCTGGACAGTACAGCTCCATCGGCGGCAATTACGAACGAACTACTTAGCCTCGGCTGCAGCTTGATGCATGGATTTGATAATTCAAGACTTTTTGGCAAGTGGTGATCGAGTTGATCTCTCTCTCACAGCCTGCATTTGCCGCTGCAGAGATGGAATCACGGGCCATATCAGATTCGTGGAATGATAGCAGTAGCTCTATCAGCACATAGCCGTCCTAGTATAAAAATCCAATGTCGAGTCCGTCCGTAAGGCATTTGGTCGGGCTACACCATGGTCCCGCCTGCTTTTTGCCACCGAGCAGGGCAAGTAGGACAGGTGAGCTCTATACTGCTATACTTGGGCGCAATCACGGCTGCTTCAAGAGTGCAACTCTCCACTGCATGCCATAGTCTGCCTTTCCACCCGCTATACCCCCTCATATACACTACAGCACTACGTACGGTTTTTCATTGTCTGGCACGTGTTTTCCAGATGAACATTGATACATGGAATCGATAAGCTGCTTCTAGCTTGTATGCACGTGGCTGTCGAGAATGGCCAAAGTATCTTTACGTTTCCGTGTAGGGTATGTACAAGACGGTTCCGTGCTTCAGTTGGTATGCATTACTTCGCCTATGCTCTCAGCTGAGAAAGATGGCGGGCATTGTATGCTTCCCAAGTCGAGCTGTCTGTGGCTATGATTATGGCGCTGGTAGGCTGCAGTGCTGCATGTGTGATCACTACTAGTACAGTTGTTGCTTTGCCTTCGACGATGCTGTGCACTCGCACCAGCTGAGCCGGGCCGTCATACCATTCGGACCGGCATTCGCGCCTCTGCGGCCTCGGTTGACTCCCGACACACATGCGCTGGAGTGGGGCCCCGTCGATGGAGGACTGACAGAAGACGGAACAGTGGTTCAAGAGGGGTCAACCCACATACAGCCTGCTATCAAGGCCGAGCTCCCGTTTCCACTGCTGTCCAACCACAAGTCACGCGACCTGGAAAAGGGGTATCAACAACAGCATTTGCTTGCGAAGAGCAACACCGCACGATAGACAACAGATACGGCGACAGCCATGGCGCGCGTATTCACATCCTCGATACCGACAGACACCCTCTTCGACTTGCAGACTGTCACGTCGGAATCGACCTTCCGCTCGCGTGCTCGAGTGGCCGTGTTGACCACTGTCACCGAGCGGGAGATTGATCTGGATGCAGACGGCGACCTGGTCACTGTCACGAATGAAGTGGTGTCCACTGTGTGAGTTACAGAATCACTCCGCCCCCTGCTTGCTTGCTTGCTCATGCGCCGCCTTGTTATCTGATTGCCTTGTTCCGACCCGATCTTTCAAAACACCGACCTGCCACTTGCATGAGTACAGACTATCCACATCGACATCCACCGGCACACGCACTTTGACAGTCACATCGTCTGTACCAGTACGAACGCTATACTCGCTCTCTCTGAGCACCTCGACCGTCGAGGAAGACGACGATGAGACCACGACTTCCGCTTCGCTGTCCCCAGGTCGGCAGCCACTTGTGCCCCCCCTCACATCTTCCTCAGAAGACGATGTAGTAGTCGTCACCCAGTTCACCACAATAACACCGACACAAGCAACGACATCGTTCTCATCCGCACTACCTCCGAGACTCTCCTCGGGAACTTCGCGAAATCCGGTCTTCCCAAATGGTGCAAGTTCGAGTACTAGGGTATCGGCTAGTCCGGCTAATGCTGATGCGGCTTCCTCGAGCTCATCCTCGGGTAGTTCATTATCAACGGGAGCTATTGCAGGTGAGCTGGAGGATCGTCTACATTAACACCAAAAGCGGGCTATGCTTGAGGTTGGCTGAATATCAGCACAGTCCGTGGGAAGCTCGGGCATTCGGTATCGGCTTATGTATCTGACTCTGCTCCTTCTTCTCCGTCTCCTCCTTCGCAATCTCTCTCCTCCGTCTCCTCCGTTGCATTCCCTCTCCTCCTTGTACCGCTCTCCCGCCACGCTGTTCATTCGGGTATTGACGTGATGCCAAACAGGCATAGCAGTTGGAGCAGTAGCAGTTGCCATTCTGCTTGGCATTCTAGGCTTCCTGTTCTGCTGTCGACGACGAAGAAACAATAAGCGCGACTCGATGTACGCTACCACAGAAGGGAGATCTGATGAGAAACTAGCACCGACACTCTTCAATCCTGATTACTCCCAAAGTTCCCCACAAGCTACACGTACGAGATCATCAGGTGGTAATTCCAGACGTCAACTCTTGATGGCAAACGTAGGGGGTGCCGGTGCATCGGCTCTCAGTGCAGGCGCAGCGGGAGTCGGGGCTGGAAAAGCTGGAATTAGATTTTCTTCAGGAGGAAGAGAAGAAAGAAACACCCAACAATATGGAAAGAATAAACCTGTTCCAGCTGTCCCTCCCCCTGTTTCTAGCCTTCAATACATGAGACCAGGACCTGGCCAGAGAGGTTTATCGGATGAATCTGCAACGGGATATTCTCACCAGTCGAACAGGGTTCACCCTGCAAATCATCCTGCGGCGGTTGCTGCTGGTATGATGGGCAGACCATCAAGTGCCTCTCCAGCCCTTGCTACCCAAGGTGGTCGTACCGTACCCGGCAAGAGAACGTCTGCGCCAATCGACAGCACATCAACGCCCGTTCAGACGGCACAGGAAAGATCCAACGCATTGAAAAGAGCTAAGTCAGTAGCTAGCGTAAAATCAATACCACCTGAAAATCTAGGTAAAGGAGCAGGATATGCATCACCTATGCCACCTATAGATCCATTGGGTAAACCAATAGATCAAAAAACATGGAGAGAAAGGAACTCAAAAATACATTCGGGTGAATTTTGGACACCTGATACAATGTTAACTCCTGAACAAAGGTTAAGAAGAGATTCTCAGTTGGCAAAGTTACAAGCTGCTAGAGATGGTACTGCTTCTTCTAAACCTAATTTAAGTAAATTAAAAGAAGAGAAAGATGAACCTGCTGTTGTCGAAACTTCTCCTTTACTTGGTGGTGATAATAGTTTTGATGCTGAGCACAACTCTTTTTCGTCACCGGAGAGAGCCAGTGCTATATACCCGCTACAGAGTCAGACATCAAGGGTACCTCAGCCATCTACCTCTAAGAGACCTGACAGTACAGCTACTATTCTTCCATATACGGACAGTACCGTAGTCAATACAAGCTATCGACCACCATCGGGCCCCCTTCCCGCAATACCACCACCACCGGCACCACGCTCTCCACCCCCCTCGAATACCATCTATCCGTCTCTTCCTCCAAATTCACCTTCACGCAGTGCAGCTTTATCACAGAGTTCTTCTGCAGTATCATCGCCACCCAGACAACCTCGCTATGAGCTGCATCAACCATTAGCGCAATCTTACAATCCAGTTAGAGCATCATTTGTTTCCGCACCTCATCAGTCTCACACTGTCTCAGGAGGCGGAGGAGGTCCACCTCCCGCACCTTCATCACAAGCATTCAACAATCGGCTTCCTGCTATACCCGCATCTCGTCCTTCTTCTATGATCACATCAAATACCACATTGCCCGAATATAAGAGATCCTCAAATGCCAGCTTCACCGGTAATAATTCTCAGACACCTTATGCTGCTGCTGCTGCCGCGACGACTCAAGGGACACCCTTCTTCCAACACCACAATGAATCGAGTGCATCATTCGGCACGAGCAGATCTAGTCATGCTCAACATGCTTCAACATCATTGGCGGATAATATCTACGGTGGCTTAACAAAAGGGTTAAGCGAGAGAGATTTGTTCAGGCTAAGTCAGCCTCTACAATCGCAAGGCAAGAAG
>BCIL01000018.1:203003-237535 GCA_001599955.1 Cystobasidium pallidum
GGCATGCTTTCTCGGCGAAATTGGTTAGTAGAGGTCCACGAGGAACGCTGAACTGAAGAGAACTTGAGCCAGTAGGGCATCGTACGGTGGAGTCCGTCCGATCCAGATTATCCAGATGTAGCATTACTAGACGCAGTTCCAAGGCAATAGCGTGCAATCCTAGAGCGTAAGCGGTTGCACAGCTCACGCAAGGTCGAGGATTGTGCTTTGCCTGTTTTGACACGTGTAGGCGATTAGGGATGCTACCCCGCCTATACGCTGATGTAAAGAAAGAGATGATCGGGAAAACCATGCTTCGGTTTTCCTTCAGCAATTGAAGCCCTTCTTTCGTATTTCTTGCTTGCTACAATTGTAGAAGAAAAGATCACCAATGCAGCCATGCCGATATGCACAAGTTCCTCCACACCGCCTTCCTTACAGCTGACTTTCCGGCGACAGAATCTCTCCAGGTAAAGGCAACAGATCGGCCGCGCTAGCGGCTCAGCCGCGAACAATTCAGCCTGGACCATGTAGAGGAAGCGGAAGAAAGTACCACGCTGTTACAGAGAGAATATTGCAGGTCACGCCGAGGAATCTGAGTGAAAGACGCAGGAAAGCTGGCTTTTGCAGATAGTGGGCACGGTATTGCCTTGGCTTTATATAGGTTGGTGCCTCCCAGTGGCTGGCACACCATGTAAGCAGGAAAGGAAGGAGAGATCCGCTGATGTATGTGATTGAATCTTTCCGGCAGTATTGTATTCTGTTCTTGACAACGAAAAGACCCTCTTCCCTAAACTACCTATATTTCAGTCTGTACGTCCATTGACGTGCCCTTCGGTCATTCAGCAAATCTCCAGCTAGAACTACGCCCTGGCCCACTGTGTGCATGTCAAGTGCATTCACTTAGGTGTGGTAAGCAGGTAATGTGGACGTAGAGATGTTCTGGATCGAATACCTTCAAGGCTAGTTCCGAGACTGCGGGGGGAATCTTTTGCAGGTGAGAAAGCCTCCAGCAAAGGCTGGCAAACTTCGTCGGAAGCTGACGGGAAGACGTGTATTTGCAGACAATCTTCTCCGATATGGAAGATTAAGCGAATCGCTTGAAAGAAGACCTTCTGAAACAGCCTTCCTTGCTGTTATGGACGACATCGTTGTGTTCTCATTGATCACTGACAGCGAGCTGGGAGACTGCAGCTGAAATTATCACCAGCTCTGGCACGTCCTTCGCAAGCAACGTGGCTTAGCTCCTGATGCTCGAGCCTAGTGATTCCAGCACGGGCAGTTGGGCGTGGATCAGTGTTCGTACAGTATTGTCCTGCAGTACACCAACTCGGAAGGTCCCACGTACCGGCAGGGTAACGTGCAGTGGCGAAAAGATCTCTGCAACAGAACAAGTATCACTCCCAGCTCATGGCAATCAGCAGAGAAGAAGGAAGTACCAGCCGACTGACACTCTGACGATTGTGGAGGTCAATGATGGCTTGAATTATTCTGGATTCCCCTTTCAAAAAGCTAGAAAGATAGCAGACTTCGACGGAAGACAAGCGAACTCGACTGGGCAAGGGGGAATTCGACGGAAAACAAGCAAACCGACTGGGCAAAGGCGGATTCGAACCCACGTCATCCTGAGGAACCATCACTAATCCATTGCCTCTATTACAAAAAGGTGAAAATCCCACAGTGCGCCAAGGAGTTTGACTGTGCTCACTGGGGCTAGCACCCAGTGACCGGTTACTTTTCCTTGTAAGCCTTGGTCAGACTTTACTCGAAAGATAATGTGGAAGTGCACTCCTTATGCGTCAATGGCTAGGTTCCCCATTACCCCCGAAGTAAAGCCCAACCTAAAGGCCCATCCTAAAGGCTTACGCAGCGCAACTCTCTTATAAAGACTTTTAGGTGCATAGCAGCCACTAAGCCACTCGAAGGTGCGAACGCAACCAGTTGAGCTAAGCGGGCCTGCGGGATTTTCATAAATTCCACCACAGCGGAATCTACATATATTGCACACTTTACGCGAGAACAGCGCAACGCGACTGCAGCAGGCCGAGCCCATCATAGCAAGCATCAACAGCAAAGCCGCGGGCAAACAGCGACAGAAGCCTCACAAATCCGTCACAATGATGGCAGAGGTGTTGCATACCTACTATAATATATTTAGGTCTGCAACCCTATGCACTGGCAGTGGGGTGTGCGATATCGCATATTCCCTATAGCGCAAAGCACAGGCAGGGCGGCAGAAAGCAGAGTAAGACTAGGATATGGTGGAGGTTAAGATGAGGCTACATGAACTCTGTAGTTCTCGAGGTGCGCTTCTACGGAGAGGACGTGATGCCTCAACGATCACGGACACGAGATCTGTCAGACCACGTCGAACGACAGGCACCGGCAGCCGCATCATCGACAGCAGCACCACCTACAGCAAGCAGCGCACTGTCACAGACGACGAGGGGGCGCTGCTGGCTGTTGGTGGTGCTACTGTCGATGATGCGGGCGCCAGTGCCTGTCCTGCGATGAGATCTGACAGGTCTCGCGCTCTGTGATCGATGAGGCCGACTGTATACGTCCTCGCCGTAGATGCGCAACTACAGAGTTCATGTGGCTTCATCCTGATCTCCATTATATTCACTCAAGCGGTTCAGCGACTTGATACTGGACCCTTCTGTCCAGGCACCTTGACTTACTTGTGAGCAGCCATCTGCCCTTCCAGTCCGTTCGACGCGCACAGACCATCGGTTCGCGCGTTAAGCTGCTAATATGCGCGTCAAGCTGAGGATGCGTTTAATCATCACATTACTTTCCGGTCTAGTTTTGACAGTGCGACATGTACAGAGTACTGAAAGTGGGGCAGCTTCGCAGGCTGGATCAGCGAGTGAAATCGACCGAATGTATGTACGCTTGAACACCCTTGGGCCGAGATCGTCTGTCAATACCTACTCTCAAGCTCTGTTTACGTGAAATACACAACGACAAAGACAGAAACCGCCATGATGCTAGATAGGTGTTGGATCATCCGCTGATAAGAGGACCCACCAATGTGCCGTTCCCTTCACTCAGTTTGCGGGCATGCAGATTCATCACGCTCGCATGTATGCGTACGTTGGCCGGCCTTGAGCATTCCCAACTTCATTAGAGTTGATAATAGCCAAGAATTTGGACGGTGGCCGTGACAAGGGCTTAGTCGCAATACCGACTGACTGACTGTCCATGGTGACTGTTTCCAATGGGAGGCGCATGTTTGCCTACATTACAACAGATACACGTCCGCCGTGTTACCAAACTGACAGCACTTCTGATATTCCATCATCACCATCACCTACGCGAGGCTTGCTTTCACTGATTGACGACCAGGAACATAACAGCATGTGCTACACGTGCCGAGAATCGGGGGCAGTTGACAAGACAAGCACCTTTTGTGTGTCGTTTGAAGAAGATTGGAGATATTGAGGACTTTTTCTTTCCAGAGCTAGAGCTCTGTCTTTGTGACAAGTCGATTTTTAACACTGTAGAAAGCATCGGCTGATCTGTCAAAACCACCTTCTATCCATCTCAAAAAGATACTCATGTATCGTTCTATTGCGGTATCCTGATATTGCGTAAAGTACCAGACTGTACCGAATGCGATTGCCATAATGATGGCGATGAGGAGTACCATTCCTATAATGAAGAGCCTGATTGTCGATGCATACAAATGACACGCGAACAGATTCATTAGCTGACTGTTGACGTCTACCTGCCGCAACGAATAGGATGATCCGCCTTGAGGAATGAACTCACATAAGGATCTGGAAGTCCTCCTTTGTCATCTTACCATCTCCTTCCTTATGCTGCAGTTGAGTATGGCTTAGCTTTCCACCGCTGTACAGTTCTATGGAGGTAGGCAGTTGTCTAATCCTAGCATCGCCAATCATAGCAGCATTGGGATCATCAGACGTTAGAGGAATGTTCTTCCTTAAACTTCCAGAAGAAGAAGATTCAAAGATCCACGATGGATATCTATTTTCTTCCCATTGTTCTATTTGTCCTATTGCGATACAGATTTTGAGATAGTTTGGATCGGATGGTACAGACTTGGCTAAGATCCGACGGCCGTATGTGGTGAAGATTCTTGCTACTTCTCGTGGATTCACAGCGCGTTGAATGAGCTGTGGCCAGTTGATCTCGAGAATGTCAATATGCGAGAAGGAAAGCAAATTTGGTTGAAGGAGAAAAGCCACTCACGTGAACAGCCAGACTCTTTCTGATCTTTACGTTCTTATTGAACACATTCGGATTCATGAAGCATTCCTCAAGGGTAGCGATAGCCATAACCTGTGGAACAGCAGCGAATGAAAAGACGGACTGGTTCTTGAGGAGGGAAAGGTAGTCTAGACAGTCCGTAGCATGCGAAAGTGCATCCAGTACCATTTCGCTCAACGCGAAGAGGGCTTTCTTCTGTTGCTCTGGGTCATCTGCCCGCATGTAGAATGCTTTAGGATCATTTGCGTATTTAGACCAGATCTCTTTTGGCCAGAAGAATCTACCGTCTTCCAGATCCTCCCTGAAGTCTCTCATGATATTCGTCTTTTGCAGCATCAAACCCATGCTGTTCGAAAGCGTGAGCATCCTACCTAAATCTTCCCGTTCTTTTCCAGAAGCAGAAAAGAGAGCCGAGAGACCTTCTCCGACGATTCCGGCTACGTAATGGCAGTATAGGTCGAAGTCGGCCAGCGTGTCAACTGCATAGCTTGTATCTGACGCTGCTCCTTCACGTGCATAATGAGCCATTCCTTCGCCCATGTGCCGGCAGATGCGAGTGATGACGCTCTTGTATCGGTCGTCCAGGGACATGATCTCTGAGATGACCTTGTCAAACTCTACGAGGAGCTGTCTGTCTTCCTCATTCGGCCCACCTGGAGCGAGAAGCACCCGAAAAACACGATCATCGTAAGACTATACGGTCAACACGGTGCGAGAAGCGCGCTGCAGGGCACCGGGGATGGCAAAGGGGGGAAGGGTGGACTGATTGACTCACTCTCTGTGAATGTCCAGCCTGGTTCTGACAGCTTCAGATGGAACTCCTCCAGCAGCTTGCATTTCCGCTCGGTGTCCAGGGTCATGTCGTCCTCGATAGTGTCCAAGCCTCTCAGGACGAGGTAGAACAGGCAGATGACGCGGCACAGCTCTCCCTCGAGCTCTTTGATGACCGCAGCAAATGAACGGGACGTGGCGTCCAGGAGTTCCCAGCAGCGCTTCATCTCTGGCCTGCTGTAGCCGGACTCTTCGAGGTCTTCTATGCGCTGGGTGGGGTCCCGCCAGACGGCCCAGTTGATGACGCTCCGCAGCTCGTCGGGATGGGTCACGCCCAGCACGACGTACTTGAAGAACTTGGACATGCTTGCAGTAGATGACGCCCTGGTAGCTTCCCGTATCCAACAACCGGCAAGTCAGTACAGCAGGAAGAAGCCTGTTGCTTTCTCCGGGCAAAGGCACGGGCGTTTAGACCGCGGAAGCGAGTCGCACAGCTCTCTGAATTGCAAATCATACAGCGCTGGTGGTCAGTTCACCTGGATCCACTCTGCTTGCTCAAAGCATGCCTGTAATATAACCGCTTGTTGCAAATGTAGATTCGCCACTGTTCAAGCGCTTGAATGATCTCGCCTTTCCGCTGTTGCCTTCTTGCTCTTTCTCCATCCACCACAGCAACACATCGGATACACTCTACAACACACTACCAACACACACTCACCATGGTCACTGCCGTCGCCGTCCTGAAGGGAGACTCCAAGGTGCGCTCCCCGCCTGGTGGCCCGTCTCCACCGGCCGGCCGGCTGCAGCGTGCATATCCATTGGCTGACTCTTGCGTTTGCTTGCATCATCACACAACGCTTGCGCACTCATCGAAACCAACATCAGGTCAATGGAGTCGTGCGTTTCACACAAGCTGATGAGAACTCGCCCGTCACTGTCTCTGGCGAGATCACCGGCAACGACCCCAATGCCCAGCGCGGCTTCCACGTCCAGTGAGCCGCAAAGCCACATGGGAAGCTTGTGCATGTACGGAGCTGAACACCTCCACAACTACAGTCAGTTCGGTGATGGATCAAACGGATGCACCTCCGCTGGTCCCCACTTCAATGTGAGTCTCGCCTTCTTGTCGTCGAAAGCTATCACGAGAAGGGACATTCTCCAGACTTTGGAAATAAAGGCAACGGTCTGACATATGCGTTCATTCCAACTGCGAAGCCCACCGGATCCAAGCACGGTGGCCCCACCGATTCCGAACGACACGTCGGTGATCTAGGAAACGTTCAGACCGATGGCAACGGAGTTGTCAACTTGAACATCACCGACAAGCACATCTCCCTCTTCGGCAAGAACTCCATCATTGGACGCACCATCGTCATCCATGCTGGTGTTGACGATCTCGGCAAGGGTGACACTGAGGAATCCACCAAGACTGGTAATGCTGGAGCGTGAGTTTTTATCAAATGATAAAGAAAGCTTAGATCTGCTCTGTCAGACCAGCCCTGTGCCCAGATGCCCGGGATACTCAGCTGAAGCGCGCTTGTTTCGCAGCCGCAACGCCTGTGGTGTCATCGGAATTGCCGCTTAAATGCGGTCGAAGCACAAGCTCATAAAGCGAGTTCTAGCTAGATAAGCGCCGTCTTACATTCCCCGCAGGATATAGCCCAGACGTGTGAGCGGTTTATGTAGCTAGCTAGACTTCACCGTTGAAACTATAGAATCCTCCAAAATAAAGCAATCAATCAATTTTGTCCCTTTCGATTCGCTAAAGGTATACGCGGCTGCCCATGCGAGAATAGCCCGAATGGATGAGTATGGCTTGTCTGATTTGCACGTTTTGTCTAGAATGTACACGCTGTACTACTACAGGCGCTTGCATACATCAATGGCCTTTACAAACTACGTCGAAATATACAATCAAGCTCATGCATTAGAGCGTCTAAGATGTGTAGTGGTCACTTAGGATATCAGGATGCCAGGATGCCCAAATTATGGCTTCTGGGCCAATTTCTCCTCTTCGCTAACATCGTTCATTGTGCTTGTAGCCACCTGTCCAGAAACAGGAAGTACAGTAGTTCCCAACATTTGACTTCTGACAGAATTCCAGAATTGGGTACCTTCTCTAGCTAATTCTTCATAAGTACCCCTTTCCACGACCCTTCCATTCTGCATGAAAGCGATTTCGTCCGCTGTTTTCAACGTGCTTAATCTATGTGCTATCAGGATGGTCGTTAGGCTATTGGAAGAAGTAATGTTGCGGACTGCCTCGTTCACTAGGGTTTCGCTAGCTGCATCAAGAGCGGAGGTAGCCCTGTAAAAAGAGGATGAGGCGGAGTGCACGATTTTCAGCATTGTTATACAGCAGGCGAACGAAAGGAGGCGCCCTTACTCGTCGAGGATGAGGATACTAGGCTTGCGCACGAGCGCTCTGGCGATCGCTATGCGCTGTCTTTGACCTCCTGAGAGCTGTGCTGCTCGTGGTCCGACCATGGTATCGAATCCCTGAGGGAGATCTTCAATAAAGTCGCAGTTGGCAAGCCGAGCTGCTTCTCTGATCTCCGACATTGTGGCATCGGGCTTTCCGTAAGCGACTGCAAGGAAAATTGGGCAATGTTATAAAACATCCTTGGTACGGAAACGCAAAATGCGAAATCATTTTTCCAAGGCACTCACTGTTCTCTGCGATCGTCTGACTGAAAAGAGCAGGATCCTGGGGTACCATACTAACTCTTTCTCTCCAGCTCTCTGGTGTGAAATCCCTTATATCTTCGTTTCCATACTTGAGCTGACCGCTCGTCGGGTCGTAGAATCGAACGAGCAGATTCACAAGCGTACTCTTGCCAGAGCCAGATCCACCAGCGACAGCTATTGACTTGCCCTTATCAATGGTAAGATTCAAATCCTTGAGAATAGGAACCGAAGGTCGAGAAGGATAGCTGAAATTGACATGAGAGAACGATAGCGTCCGTGGTGGTGCATTGGGCGATAGCTTGATTCCTTGAGAGAGACGGACGGTAGATGGTTTAGCGTCGAGGAGCTCGAACACTCGTCCTGCCGCGCCTAAGCCTTTCATGATTGTCGAGAAGAAGGTCGTCAAGCTGACAAGCGATCCGCCGACATAGGCAGTATACAGCATGAGACTGCTTAGATCACTGGAAAGACAGAAACAGACTCAGCCACGATTTCGTCTGGCATGCGATAGGCGCGACGAGAACTCACCCGACAGTAATCTCGCCCTGTGAGACGAGCTTTCCGCCGTAACTCAACAGGGCAAGCATGGTGATATTGCCGCTGAAACCGGCGCCTCCATAAAAGAGACCAGAAGCGTACGCTTCTTTTTTAGATAGATCGAAAATCTCCTGTACCTTCTTGCTGAAAGCTTTGGTTTCCTTCGGTTCTACAGAGTTGAATGCTTGTACCGTCCGAACCGAAGATAAGCGTTCTTCGGCCAAAGCTATCATCTCTCCGATCTGTGCCCCAAAAAGTAATCAGCCTGGTGCACCTTGAAGAAACATGTGAGGCTATCACCCCACCTTCTTCTGTGTCCTGCGACTCAGCTTCTTCAGGTAACGACCATAGACGACAGCTCCAATAGCCGACGGAGGCACAATGAAGAGCATGAGCGTTGTCAATTTCGCCGAAATATACACCATCATTCCGATACCGACTACGACGGTAGCTAACGATCTCAGACCTTCGCTCAGCTCGCGCGTGAGCGATTCTCCCACTATGCTGCTGTCACTGCCTAGGCGGGAAATGACATCTCCAACTCCCCGCACTCCGATGTCTGGCGTTCCTTCTGTACCCTCGAGTGATAGTGCAGAACTCAAAGCATTGCCTTTTGCAGGTTTAGTTGACGGCGTGGGAGCGGTCTCAGGGGAGACGGATGTGTCTTTGGGGCCTCCTTCGGCAACGACGCCCGCCTTCACAGGTGCGGCAATCTCCTTCAACTGGCCCTTGTCGTCCGTAGCGTGGCCCATGAGATCATACTTTGCCATATCAAGCTTGAGAGTGTTCTCGTAAGCTTGTTCCCGGACTCGCATAACAATCCGCTGTCCTGCAATCCGCATGAGGATGCTTCTGCCTGTGTTTGCAGCCGCACCGACGGCAAAGATAGCTGCGAGGATAGCTGCAGCCGTCGGCACTGATACAGGCAGATCTGAGGTGGAAGGTGAAGTGAAGAAGTCTATAATACGTCCCAGGGTGAACGGTACTGAAAGCGATACCGCCGACGAGATAGTAAGCAGACCCAATGCGATTCCGAGGGTCTTCTTCTCCGGTATTGCAAGGCGCATCAAGCGTCTGATTTCGCCTATTGAAACATCGGACGGCTTCGGTGCTAGTTTATCGTCAAGTGGGTTCGTCGAGAGTTCTTCCGAAGATGTCGGTTTGCGAGATCCCTGATCGGCCGATTCCGTACCGCGCGATGTGGTAGCTCGTTGCTGTTGGCGGTAGATTGAAGTGTGAAGCGAGCGTATTAGGATGGTGGTGCGTGCTTGCGAATACGGGTGTTTAGAAGAGCTCAAGCTAAGACTGGTTGCAAGCCCTGACGAAGGCGACTTTGAGCTTTCGATGTGCAACGAGCGTGTGCCGCCTGTGCAGATGCGACATTGCCGGAAAGCAGCAGTCTTGGAGGAGCTGGCAGTCAGCGAGAGAGGCCTTCCGCTGCTTATGCTCCTGCTGGGTGCAGTTGCTTTCGCCAGCCGGCCGAAGTCATTCTGCCGATCTAAGCTGGCTCTTGAAAGCAGTGATGCAGACGGTGCCGTCGCTGCGCCTGGCTGCACCGCGAACAGCACAAGCTGCCGCTGCAGGCTCCTGCTCTTCATCGTGGTCTTCCAAGTGCTCGAGGTTGCAATAGTCTAGCAATCCATCTTCGTGTACATCCACCTATTCGTGTCAGGAAGTCAAGCTGCATCGTCACTGCGAATCGCTGCATGGCTCTCGCTCTCCAACGGAATCACACGATTCGACCAGCATGTCGAGGCAGCGCGTCCAGCCGTCGCAGCAGCCGCAGCCACAGATCCCGCTGCCGCCTCCAGCCTCTGCGTCGAGCGGTGGTCCTCCCTTCGGCAATCTTTCGGACGGCGGCGCACGCTTCGAGCAGCAGCACCACCCACAGCGGCCACCTCGCCGGCCCAGGACGCCGCCATCGCGAGACCAGCGCGCACAGGCTCAACACGACTACGAACAGCAGCGCGGCTTTGCAGACGGCGGATCCGGCAGACCTCCTTCGCCGCGCACTTCGCCTTCGAAAGCCGCGAGACAGCCACACCGGGATGGCGAACGCGAGCGCGAGCGACCTCCCAGGGCAGCTCGCGCACATCCGCCTCCAAGCTTTGCAGTTGATGAGGAAGCCAGTCAGTGCATCTTGTCACCTCCTGCAGTTTGTGTCGCTGAAAGAGCCTCGCGATGGATCCACACCCCGCCGATCATGCTATGCTTGTACACACAGTCATGAAAGCATACAATCTATCCACCCTGCAGCCGGAATACTGGCAGAACACAGCAACTGGGGAAGATGGCTCCACACTGGCCATGTCGCCGACCGCTGGCCCATCCACGTTGAAAAAGCAACCGCCGGAGCATGACGAACCAGACCCGTTGGGCTTGTATCGTGGGAGCATACTATCGTAGGGCGCCCACCTGACCGTGATGTATCAGGCCTCGTTGACGCTGAATCCGTCATCAGAAACATTCCGGAACTACCAAAAGAAACCAAGGCAAAGATCTTTACCCAGAACAAGGGCTTCGACCCCAAGATGTTTTTGGCACACGTGCATCCAGCAGCTGGCCCAGATGATCTTGCATATGGTCGCGAGAAGCTAAAAGGTAAGAAGCAATCCGCACATGTCCATCGCTGGGCTGTCGGTAATGGTTTATGCGTTCCCAGAATCCGTCGAGTCGCGTTCCGGGGCTATACAGCGACTGGTTGAAGAGAACTTTGACCGATTCGTTGCCATCAAAGCCGCGACGTTCAACGTTTACGAGGAGATGAAACTTGGGCCACTGGCAGCCGACAATGACTACAGTGTTGCAGATCTACGGGAGTCATTGAAGCGTAAGTATAATGAGTACAATTCATCACATCTCAGCGCCGACCATTTGGGCCCCCTCAGTTGCGCAAGACAAAGTAGATGCAGTCTGGAATCCAATCCTGGAAGCTCGACTGAAAGCGGATCGGCTACGCAGCACACTCGGCGTTTTCGAGCGGTCCAAGTTCTTTTTTACCTTGCCCGGAGTCCTGTCCGAATCGATATCAAGTGTGAGTGGATGGACGTAGCATCCTGCTTGACATACCCTTTAATTTACATTATGGTATGTAGAGACGATATGATCAGTTCCTTACTGCATACAAGAAAGGGAAATATCTGTTGGACTCGCGGCCAGGCGCTTTACTAGGGTTACCGCCGGGGGCAGTCATGACAGAGGCCCAACGTGAGAAGCATGGTCGTGTTTTCGAAAAGGTCTGGAGACAGATAGAACGGATAAGAGACGACTTCAAGGATCTTCTAGTCGATCAGCTCAAAGACCCTCGGCGGGATATAGACGGCGTAGAACGAAACGTCGAGTGAGCAGCATAAAGCACTGGGACTGATTGAGACAATGTGACGCCACAATCTGACTTTTTATGCTAGGCTTCTACTGGAGTTGGATCCTTCGAGCGATCCAGTCTGGATCTTCTTCGATGTTCAGCATTCAAGCATTAAAAAGGTGTTGGAGAAGTCTCATACACGTGCAGCGGCAAAGTTCCATGGTGAGTAGCGACTTCAGTCTCTTCGTTACCTCCGCTGACGGGTATCTGCGAATGCACAGATGTAATAACGAGGACGCAATCCCAAGCGCTGGACGAGCATAGAGTGGCTCGCGACCTGCGGCATTGCGTACAGGCTTTAAGCAATCCGAATCCAGATGGTGTCATTGGTAAGCTACTTCATCCCAGTGGCCACTTCCTGTGCTAATAGGGTATCAGCCCAAGCTACTGGACACGAGACATGGAAATCACTCATAGATCTGGTACATACGGACTGCGAAGCCCTTCTCCAGACCATACCAAATTTCTGGAAAGTCGCAAAGGCGTATCTCGATGGCAAATTTCAGCACAAGGAGGCGGGTGGAGCCAGAGGAGCGAAACGAGTAGAGCACTTGCAGCAAGCAAACAGACGGAGTCCTTCGCAAGTTAGAGTAATGACGAGGGAGATTATTCACCTGTACATCACGTTGCTGAGCGAGTTCTTCAAACTCTCTAGCGAGACGAAGTCACCTCCTTTGCCCCAAGGGCAGCAAGGAGAAGTCGCAGGACCGCCTTTGCCGGCCTTCGTACCTGCTCAATCTGGTGCACTGACTGCTGGTCATTATCTCTTGAAAATTCTTGGGGAGCTATCTGATTGCACAAATGAGATAGGGGGATTGGGTGGTCTTGGTACCGAAGTCCAGAACAGCTTGAAGGAATTTATGAATGCTGTGAGGTGGAAGTTTACGGACACACTCTGCACCCTATGGATCAAAGGTGGGTTAGTTTTCATCCTTGTACAAGTGTGATCTCGCATTTAAAGCCCGGCCACATCAGATGCCCGCACGTTTCACACGCTCGAAGACTGGAATCTTGACACGGAAGATCAATCGAGAACCGTGTACCTCAAACAGCTCACTTCATACCAAAGGGCCGTGGCCAGACTGTGCTACCGGGCTAGCGGTGGAAACGAAGAGGCAGCTTCGAATTTGTTCATATCCGGGACTGGGATCAATGCATACTCACGCAGTATACGGGATCAGGTGAGCGACGACAACTAGGAAGCGGCCTAATGTTTGCTTTAATGAACATGAATTGCACTGCAGTCAATTCCGTCTGATTTTGCTCGACGCATACGTACTGCCTACTTGGACGCCTTATACCTATTTCTGGATGGTTTGGTCGCTTTGGCATTTTCGGAACCCGACACCTTCAAAGTCCAGGATAGAGAGGTTCCAGTAGATCATACTACCAAGCCTTTCAGTCCTGTGCTTAAGCCAGAGAAGGCCAATGTTAAAGAGAGGGTGCGTGATTATAAGCGCCTAATGCCTCTAATCACACGCTGACAAAACGTTCACATAGGACGTACGTATTCTGCTGGCCATTTCGAATCTTTCCCATTTCAGAACCGAATTCATCGCCAAGATTATAGAGCAGCTCAAAATGGCATTGAAGGTTGACATGGTCGAGGATAGCAAGACTCTGAACGATGTGGTAGCTCAACTTGATAAGATTCTCTTCGAAGAGTACATCAAAGCACGCTCGACTGCCCTCCAAGCCACCATCGCATCTGGCGTTCTCACTGGAATAGATTGGTATAATGCTCCGAAGCCTACCGGTGCGTTCCATAGCATCTAGGCTGGCAGCAGGAACGTACCATGCTGACATCCCCTTTACCATCCTCGCAGAGGTCCGTCCATACATATACGAGGCACTTCTATCGCTTGTACTGGTACATTCGCAAGTCACTGCTATTGCGCGGTCCCTCGTTGCTCGTACCGTGGGAGCACTGGTCGAGGAGTTGGCGAAGCACGCACTGCAAGCCTTCAGCCAAGTTCAACGCTTCGGGATGGGAGGAATGCTCCAAGCAACACTAGAGATGGAATTCCTGCATCAAACATTGAACGTACATGTCTCGCCAGCAGCGGATGCGACCCTGCAGGAGATCTACAAGATTATCAGCCAGGCCTACCGTCCACAGACGGGAGCAGATGGCTCAAATGGGGAACTGCAGCGGGAGTTGGAGCAGCTCAAACTGACTTTAACGCAAGCTAGGCGAGCAACTGCGCTACAGTTTCTCTGCTTCCGGGAGAAGCGGCCATCTGTATCTGCCGCTGGAAGGAGTTCGAGCGAAAACACCTCTCGAGCCGGGAGTGTTAGTAGTGCCGGCGGACGTCGTTGATGACGGTACAACGAGCATGAGGACATTCGAGAAGATCGTCACACTATCTTCCACATGTCAAAATCGTAGTATAATGAATATCACCTTTCTCTGTCGTTGTTGCTATCCTCTCACTTTGGGGGATTATTGACGCGTGTTCATGGGCTCTTTGCGTAACGCCGAAGGTGGCAACATCTGGCGCGTCGGTTGAATGGCTTGCAAGATAGTGTTTACAATTCTTGCAATAGGTAGGTATTTCCCCATCGATGTAACACACAGTCTCAATTCGCGTGCGGCACTTGCTTACGGTTCCATTCCGAGGGCGAACGTCTTCAGACTGTTCAAATGGCACTTATCCTTCTGCCTTAGCCTAATCACAACCCAGAGACATACAACGCTGCAAGAGTAGCAGGAAAGGCCGTTTCTGCTTGAGCCCTCGAATAAAGCACTGGGAAGCTGCGCTGCTCCAGGTGTCCAAGCGCCTTCTCAGCACGACCGCATCAAAACGAAGCAGTCGATCAACCCAATTTTGCAAAGATGCGGTACATCGTCGTATCGGGAGGTGTCATCTCTGGCATTGGCAAAGGAGTCATTGGTTAGCCAGATCTTCGCAGGTTCAATTCGGAACGATGCTGCGGAAAAGCTAACAGGCGGTCCAACTCCGGCAGCTTCATCATGCGGTCTCCTGCTAAAGACACTCGGTCTGAAAGTCACGGCTATCAAGATTGATCCCTACATGAATATCGATGCTGGTACTATGGCTCCTACCGAGCATGGTCAGTCTATTTCCCCGGTTCTTGCTGCTTTCCATCAGCCAGTCCGCTCGCAGCATTGACAGAGCTTCCAAGCGCTGAAAGTTTTCGATCATCCCTCTGTACAGGCGAGGTTTTTGTGCTTGACGATGGCGGCGAAGCGGATCTGGATCTAGGCAACTACGAACGTTACCTTGATGTCACCCTTTCGAAAGACAATAATATCACTACTGGAAAGATCTACCGAGATGTCATCGAGAAGGAGGTGAAGTTCAGGCTGTTGCCTGCCGATGCTACATGCAGCTGATATAGGATATCCAACAGCGGAAAGGAGACTATCTTGGGAAGACCGTTCAGATCATCCCGCATGTCACCGGCGCCATCCAAGACTGGCTCGAGAGAGTTGCTAGAATTCCCACCGATGAGACTGGCGAGGAAGCAGACGTCTGCATTATCGAGGTTGGTTCTTCCGTACAGACACTCGACCTTTTCGTAGCCATGTTGATACCGTAATCATAGCTTGGAGGCACGGTTGGAGATATCGAGTCCATGCCTTTCGTCGAGGCTTTGAGACAATTCCAGTTCCGTGTAGGGTCCGAGAAGTAGGTTTGAAAGCTGGACGTCCTCGGTCACAGGCGGGACTAATGCAGGTCTCATGACACAGCTTCGCTCAAATACACGTGTGCCTCGTGCCCGTCATCAATGGAGAGCAGAAGACCAAGCCTACTCAAGCCAGTATCAAGGATCTTCGCTCATACGGTTTACAAGCCGACTTCATTGCGTGCCGTTGCGATGTACCCTTAGAAGAAGCTGTCATCAACAAGATCAGTATGTTCTGCCATGTCAGTTCAGAGCAAGTTCTGGGCGTACATAACTGCAAATCCGTCTATCACGTACCCTTGCTCCTGCGGGAACAAGGTCTTTTGGACCTTCTCAAGAAGAAATTGAAGCTCGATAAGATCGAGATGCCGTCAGGTCGAAAGGACAAAGGGTCTAGCTTGCTCAGACGGTGGAAGGAACTTACTTTGTCGTGAGCGTCCGATACATGCCGACTTGTTCTATTTATGCCCATTGACTGTGATCGCCATTCCGTTTGCAGGCAGGAAAGATGGTTTGATACAGTCAACATTGTCCTTGTTGGCAAATACACAAGCCTGGAAGATTCTTACATGTCCGTCATCAAGTCTTTAGAGCATGCAGCTATGCGGTGTCAACGAAAATTAGTTCTAGAAGTGCGATACTTTCCAACTCGCAACGCTTTGCAGAAAGTACTGACAATCGCCTTGCATCGTAGTGGGTAGAGGCATCGGATCTCGAGCCAGCAAACGCCACGGAGAACCCAAAGGCCTACCACAAAGCACACCAAGCGCTGTGTTCCGCATCTGGTGTTCTAGTACCGGGCGGCTTTGGCATTCGAGGCACAGAAGGCATGATTGTTGCTGCCAAATGGGCAAGAGAACAGAAAGTCCCCTTCTTAGGTATTTGTCTCGGGTTCCAGCTGGCCGTAGTCGAGTTTTGCCGAAACGTAATGGGTCTTGAAAGTAAGTTTGCCGCATCTGTTTGCAGGTTTCTGTCTTTGGCTCACATACTTTCGCACAGACGCCAACTCTACCGAACTTGAAGAGTCAACTGCCGAGCCAGTAGTTATATTCATGCCTGAAATCTCAAAGACGCATCTGGGCGGAACCATGCGTCTTGGGCTTCGTCCGACTGTTTTCCAGAAGAATACCGAAAGTTCGTTGATTCGTCGCTTGTATGGCGGAAAGGAGGTTATCTGGGAGCGACACAGACATAGATGGGAGATCAACCCGGAATATGTTGAGCGGATAGAAAGTGCTGGACTTCACTTCACTGGCAGAGATGGTCGAGGGGAGCGGATGCAAGTAGCTGAGTTGCCGCGTCCGTTGACAGTACTTGTGATGTGCGCAAACAACAGCTGACACTGAAAGCCTCGCAGATTCAGAACATCCATTCTATTGCGGCATGCAAGCTCATCCAGAGTTCTGTACGAGACCCCTCAACCCATCGCCAGGTTATCTAGGTTTTGTTGCTGCAGCGTGCGGCTCCCAAGTTCTCGAAGAGCAGCTGGAAAGACAGAAGGAGTACAAGCAACCGCAACCGGACAGACACCTTAGGCTTCCAACGCCGCTGGGATCCCCTTTAGCGAGCCCAGTACTGCAAAAGTTTAAATCCACAGAAGTGAATGGCCACCTCGCAAAGCCTGTGGGCATCGAGGATGAGTTCAACCTGAACATTCAGCACAGTACGCCCTGAGCCTCCAAGTCCATGTTAGGGACATGTTCATCTGCAGTGTAGACACTTCTGTTGTTAGCGTTTATTGATTTTGTTGTGTTGAATACGTTGTCGACAATGCAGCCAGATTTTGACAAGAATCGCATACGGCATAGGCGGTACTGTGATTGCAGCTTTCCTGGAGCGATTCTTGTCATTACAGTCATTCTGGGTCGCTAGTAGGGCCTCTCTTGTTTGCGGAACGCCACTGTCTCGATATGCCGGTGACTAGGGCAATGGCACAGATGTGGCTTGCAAGTTGCGTGCTGAAGGCGCTATGTTAGAGTGTGCCTGACTCCAGTCTATGCAATTTGCATTTCAGCTGTGGTCGGGAGCGAATATTATTGGCGCTTTTCAGAGTGAATTGCCGGGGAGTGTATGTCGAAGCGGCCACAGATTACTTGTCGGCATCCCACCAGATACCATTATTTAGAGGCAAATCCGTCTCTACAGAAACAGGAAGTGCTTAGGGAGAGATACACGTAATCGATTTTGGGCGTCAGAAGTGAAATTTGTTAGACCACAGCTACCACCTCGTGGCACGATAATCAACCAAGCCATCGCAAGCATACAAGCTGTCGAAAGGTGTCTATGTCAGAGCATCAATCTGTCGATGGCCACCCTCCCTCGCATGTCGAACAAAAAACTTTCGAACGTGTTCCGTTGCTTGCAAGCAGAGCAAAGGATCTGCAAAAGAAGACGAACAAGATTGGAAATCGTGCAGATATCGAAACTTTAGTGAACTATAGTTTGGTCAGAAGGGTCAAATAGAAATGCGGTAGCGAATCCGGTCCCTCTGGCTGGCTTAACTGAGGATTATATGGTGTAGCGTAACTGTGACTACTTCCGAGTAGAATCTCTGCTATGTACGGTGAGGACGTAGCGCCGACTCAATCAGATGACTCTAATGGATTTGTACAAAGTGAGGAAAAAGAAGAAGGAGGGAAAATCCTTGTCTAATTGCCATTAGTTGTTGTTTTGGCTGTATTGCCAGTGCTGCTGCTATTGTTGAGAATACCGCAAGTGCTGAGGTCTATGTTGACGCTGTCGCTGCCGACGTAATCTTTAGGCAGAAGCTTGTCTTCTCGTCTGACACCGCGTTCAATCTCGTCGATTGCATGTATGAGATCGAAGTTGATCTCCTGTGATACGACAGAATCCTGCTTGTATGCGGGATGTGAGCGCACAAAGTCGCGAATCCAGGATGCAGTCGTTTGTAAAGAACCTGTCAAAGGAGCGCAACCATCGTCAGTAACAAATCAGAGATGATGCACGAGACGTGGACACATACCATTGGCTCTAGCCTTGATAAGCTGAAAGTACTTTTCTAACTCGTATCGAGTCGTCACATCGACATTGAGAGAGTTCAAGTACGAATATACTAGGCCAAGGAGGCCAGGGAAAGATGAGCCCGATTCTCCGGACTTGCCATTGATGATTTCATCCATTGTCATCTCCTCGTATTCGTCCTCGATGGCAGGCAGACCCTCTGGGCTCGCACATCTGCTTGTTGCAGCTGAGGGGTTCGAAGAGGCTGGCGAGAAGGACCTTTGATCACCGCTCCGCATGGAAGACGTTCTTGACCGCGATTGGCTGCTAGAATCACCATTCAGATGCCTGCTCATGCTACCATGAAGATTGAAAGAGCTGGCTTCTCGTCTTCGCTGAAAGACGTTCTTCTTGAAGAAGAACTTGCCTTCACGAGCAGCGTTTCTCACATGCGCTCTCTTCATGTTTTCATCCACTTTCGAGATAGGAATATAGAAGTCCAGCCCGAAAGATAGGATGGCTCGCGTTAGAAGGACGATAAATACTGAGTATGCCGCGTTCTCGAAGTCTGTCAATTGCACCTCCATACTTCTGAACTCCACCCTCCAACCTATGTTGCTGCCTGGAGGAGGGGGTTTGAAGCGCATGGTCTGCCAATTAGTCGATTGGAGATTTTCAAAGTGATCAGATGAGACTTCGTCGTCTTGGTCGACGGTCTCACTGAATATAACGAGAGGGTCTCGAATAAACAGATGAGCTATATGATCGGCGAGTAGTTCGTCGATGCCGTGATCTAGGAGACGGTTCTTGATATCTTGATCAAGCGGCATGTCATTATCGTTATATTCGGGACGATTAGCAGGATCGGTCGAGAGATAGCAGTCAACACTGTCGTAGCGAGATTTTGGTATGCGGAATCGGTTGTGTTCCAATGGCTTAAGTCCCCTCTCTTCTGGTGTTCTATCGTCTACGCTGCCTGCAATAACGTCCCACCGGCAGTCTACGTCTGCGAGGTACCCCCTGAAGACGGGCGCAGCTGCCGTCAATGCCAGCTGGTATGTTGTTTGTGTCAGCGTGATCATAAATCACGACCAGGTTAGGGAACTCACCATGATCGGACCAACGGGAATAAGGGAGTCGTATACCCTCCTTGCCTCGTCAACGTTGCTAGCCTGGAATGTGATTTGCAGGCAAGAGCACCCCATACCAAAGCCCATTGCATCCATGTATATATGGTCCGGCAGTGCAGCTCCGTTCTTTGCTTCTGAATCGCCGGGGAATAGGTTTCTATCCCAGGGTATCGTTGGGTCTATAAATGGCTTTGGTGTGTTTGTGTCGAAGAACAGTGGCATGTTCATACAAACTTTTGATCCACGCCGCCTGCGGATATTTGCAGCGAGCGTACTGCAGTCATGGAGTATGTTCAGCCTCTTATCGCTGGACGACACGAATATAGCAGTTCATGCTTACGGGAAGCGAACGTGAGGATTGATGATTTCGTCAGGCAAGAAGAGAGATTGGCTGGCTTCGCCATTGGGTTCATGATGAGGGTCCAAGAAGACACCTTTGACACCCAGCCGAGGAAACGAGGTAAGAGTAACTGGCACTTCATGCGGGTGCATCTTGCCACGAGCGATTTTCCGGCTATAAGGTAACGTATTTAGGCAGCCATCATTGAAGCATCATACTGACACAGACTCACCGAAGGCGCATGTTTGGCTCGACTGTGAGCAGATCTTTCAACGTCGCTCCGTACGGTGCTCCAGGTGTGGATTCGAGCATATACCTGCCGTACTCGGGGTGGAACTTGGGTATTTGATGACTGTACCGAGGCACTTTAGTACGGACGCTACAAACAGGTCTGAGTAAACCACTAACGCAGCTCCGGGCATAGCTGTGATTGCCTCGGCTTCTTCTACCGCAAGCTCCTTGAGAATCTCGGACTGGCGCAACGATAATCTAGCATTCTTTCCAGCCTCATCGAACGACACGACCATATATTCGATCTGAATGGAGAATAGGAATGGCAATGCCAGAGAAAGCATAGATCAGCTTATCGTTCTTGCATCTAGCTTCCTATCTCTAGGCGATCGCAGAGTCCCTATCGGCATGCAAGGCCAATGTCCGATAGCTCTGGGCTTCTTGCACAAAGTCTCCTCACCTCGTCTCCCCACAGCAAGCCATCGCCGACCCTTCCCTTGAGCTTGTCCCAGATGTGCAAGAATTGCGTGATGCCATGCTTGCGAACATGATCAGCGTACTTTTCGGCTTCTGCCCATTCAAGCGGCGTGCCTAGTGCCAGAAGGCCCTGAGAGGAGCATATTCAGCTACATTTTCTATGTGTCAGCCTCGAGAGCCAGCGCACCATCTTGACTTATCAGTCTCCCGCAGCTCTGCAGTGCCTCGTTTACCCCAAGCTGCCTTATTACAGTACTCAATGAGCAGCTGCCGGAGTCGCCAGCGCAGCAAAGACCGGCTTCCACGCCTGGCAATGAGCAGCTGGGCGTGTTGATGCGCCACGCCAGCGAGGCTCTGAGGGTTGCGACTGTAGCGGTCGACCGGTGCCGGAGCAATCCGCGGGACATGGCCTCGCTATCTCCCGCATCATATTCTGCCTACAAAGCAGCCCGATCGACCTTACAAAGCTGCCGGCCTTCTGCAGAACGGTAACTCCGATATGCTTCTTGTCGTGGTCAGCAAGTATAGCGGAAGGAGCATGGTTCCTGCTTGTACAAGACTTTGTTCGTGTGCCCGGCGGGATTGCCATCGCTGGAATCAAGGTTACTTCCATTCTACTAAAACCGAGGACACATTTCTCAATCCACTCTGATCTGCGCATACATCTTTCTGAGGAAGTAATAGGTGGACTGCAGATAAACAGCGCAAGTCGTGGTTGAGTAAGATATCGTCCACACTTAGCTCTTGTTGAACAATGTCGAGCCACTCACCAAATAGCCGATTGTGCCCGTCACGACAAAGTCTACAAGAGCTATCAGAAGCAAATATCCTAGATACAGGACTTTGCTTGATATTCCGTCCAAGGAAAGTCGCAGACCGTAAATGATGCCGTACGCGAGGATCCAGAAAGCGGATCCGCCCCCAATGATGAAAGCTCGCCAGTGCCATTGCCAGTTTTCAGAGCACAGAGAAAAGTCTGTAGAAACAGATGGTCAGTGCGATCTCAGCTAGCTTCAATACTCGCTGTATCTACATGTCATCAGGATCGTGACGGTCGCCTGCGGGAAAAAAAGTCAGAATAGAAACGCATGCTTATGGCCTCAGGCTTATACGAATAAGCTTACCGTCGTTAACGCTACAACCGTGCACGTCAACGCAAGGAATCCGAAGGCGTAAAATGCTTTGGCGCTGCAGGGAAGCAAGACTTCAGATAACCCACAAAATTACTCACAAATCAGCCCAGGAACCTAAATGTTCTCACCCGAATAAGCTAGATAGCACAAAGTATATCTCGATGAAAGCAGCTCCGAATGGAAGTACACCAGCCATGACAGCGGCCGGGAAAGTGTGAAGATACCATATCTGCGGTGGTATTTCTTGATACAATTGCCAACAGCGGATGTCAGCTCTTATCGCAAGAGGGGAGCCAAAAATTGGTCCGTCACAAGCCAATTCACTTACGCCTTGGGATAGAGTTAACTCGAACAGGATGCTGTAAAGGACCTTTCTTCATTCCGTAGACGGCTCCAGCGACTGTAAGCGGTGCCGAGATGAGGAACCATAGCGCAATGATAGACAGGAGCGTTCCAAAGGGCACAGCTCCTGACGATCCTCCTCCAATCAGGAAGAAGTTGAGCAAATTGAGGGTGGCAAAGAGGATCGTAGGGAAGAGCGTTGCTGTCCAGAGAATGTTCTGCTTCCAGGCGTGACCTCCTAGAGATGCATAGAGCCGGGTGGACACATAGCCAGCGACGCCTAGCGATATCATACATACTTTAGGCTGCGTATCCCTGCAAGCACAGTGGAACTGACCGACTCACAACCAAAGAGAGTCCAGCAAACAATCATGACAGTACTCAAGCCACCGCGATTGCTCGGACTCAAGAATCCAAGGAGCGCAAAGAAGATGGCAACTCCGAGCATGGCTGCGAATTGAGCGCCTGATCCATTTGCGATAGACAGTAACATGGGGTGCTGAGGCTGTCTGAAGACCTCTGCGTGTACTAGCTTCCAGCCGAAGTCTTCTTGAATATCGTCGGATAGATCAATAGCGTTGTAGCGGGATACATCGCGGCTAACGGTACGGAGAAGAATCATGCCGACCATCTACACTGGTCATCAGTCGAGCTTTTTCCGATATGAGCTGACTTGTATCGGACTTACCACGCAGAGAAATACGCAGATGATAGTACTGTTGATCAGGCTGAACCAATGTACCCGACTATCTGTAAGCTTTAGATACGGATCCCAGCGAGTAGCCCACGGTTTCTGCAAGAATGTGACACTCTGTCAGGACCTCAACAAAGGCACACGATAGACGGAGGAACGAACTGTAGATTCGACCCAATTGACGCTGTACGTGTACGCGATTGTATTCTCACGTTCTTCGTTCAGGACAATGGGGCCGGCGGACTCGTCGCAGGAAGGCTCTGTTGCACCTCCATTGAGTGAGTCGAGACTGCCTCGTTGCTTGCATTAGCCATGCTGTGGGCGCTGTATCTGGACCTAACATACCTCAGCGGCCAGACTACAACCCCGACGATGCGGAACAGGTTGTTAGGACGCCGATGATATCTATGACGAGGTGTTAATCAGTCTATGCACGCGTTTGATCCATGGGAACCTGTCCTACTCGACATAAAGATTGAAATGATTATTGAGAGCAGGCTTCTTCCCGTCTGAGTCGTTGCCGAGCTCAAAGCCTATAGAATAGAAGATCTCGCCCGTTGCCACATCGCGTTGCATTTCAGCTACAGGCAGACCGTCTACCAGCCAATTCAAGGCATAATCCTCCCGTATACGGTCGTTGATAAACTTCGCATCTTCTGCTGGTATTGTAGACTTGCATAGCATTTGGCACGAGGTATTCTGAAGCATTCGCACCTGTACAAAGGCCATCATAGCGTGATCAGCTGCGGACCCTGCTGATTCGGTATAGAAAAGCAAAAGAACGGGATTTCAGCGGAACCAAGCTTACCTCGAACGGACTCTCGTACAGTCTGTCACCGAAGAGAACGCTGCCCAGATTCTCGCTCACTTTCTTGGGTTCCGTCTTTCCATCGCCTGGCCGGCAGAAGTGAAATGCAGGATTGTAATAGTCATAGGGTAGAAGCGATTGCAGTCGCTTTTTCGAGGATATTTGAGGTTGAAGAGCATTGACTAGCAATGGCACCGAATCTCCGGGTGCGAAAGAGCGTGGCGCACTCCCTGGCAGATAGAATGCTTGAGTCGCTGGCACTAGGCAAGACGCGACTAGCAGGAACGCTGCGAACATAACATCCAGCGATGGGACATTGCTCTTAGATAAGCGTCGGTGCACTTGATCCCGCATACTGCACGGTGTGACCGCGGCTGTGCAGTATCAGTTGGTATCCGCAACAATTGTGTCAACAGGTACGGAGGCTAGCGAAGTAGTGATCGGATGCGAGAGGTCTTATGCGAACAACAACAATGCTACAGCTACGTCTACTCCTTATGCCAATACAACAATCTTCAGCCCTGATTTGCCCGCGCGCATTACCGCTACTTTGCCGCCAAGCATATCGGCCTCTGAAAGCTTGTAGCCTACTTCCATTACTTTTCTATCGTTTAGCGAGAGGCCTCCGCTGGCTATCAGTTGCCTGGCTTGAGCTGTTGAGAACATCTTCAGCGACGGGACGAAGCCAAAGGCCAGAACAAGCTGGACGACTCACATTTCGATTTGACCAGCCCTGACGACACGGCTATCGCCAGTAGGCTAGTTTCTTCCAGCTGATCTCTCGAAATTAAGAACCTTTGAGAACTGTTGAATGCATCTAAGATCTCGTCGGCCGGTATGGAAGACAAATTTGCCGAGCCAAACGATATCTGTGTGGCTCTCTCGGCGCTCTTCAAGCCAGAGGCTGAATTAGGCAAAGTATCAGTAAGGAGGGCCTGCGCATGGGAAAGGCATCAAGCTTACGTCCATGTACAAGCTCCGTCACCTCACTTGCCAGCACTTTTTGAGCCAGGCGCTGCTCAGGTTTGTTCTAGTTCGCGTAAAGTGAGTCGACCTGAACAGATATGGGGTTGCGTTTCGTACGTACCGCGTGTTCCTGTGTCAGTGTCTCTATCTCCTCCATGGGGACGAAAGTCAGCATCTGGAGATACCGCTTTACATCGGCGTCCGCCGATTTGAGCAGGAACTGAATGTCGTTTCATCAGTCAGCTCCTCTTTCTCAACATGCAAATCAAGAAACGGCATACTTGATATAGCTCATAAGGACTAGTCTGTTCCTTATCCAACCATATTGCATTTCCAGCGCTCTTTCCAAATTTCTCGCCCGTACTCGTCGTCAAAAGCGGCAGAGTAACTCCGAAAGCTGAGCTTTGTTCTGGCGACACAGGTTCCTCCGATAGAGATTGCCGAAAGTCTTCATCCGCGAGAGCTTCGCGTCTGATCATGTCTATGCCAGATTGTATGTTCCCATACTGGGCGGGTTAGACAGCTTAGCATTGTTGTCAGGTCGGTCACGTTGTGAGCATACCTGGTCTGAACCGCCTATCTGCATCGTGCAGTTATGGTTTTTGTGCAAATGGTAAAAATCGTATCCTTGTAGCAGCTGATAGCTGAATTCGGTGAAAGATATGCCCGATGTAGATTGCAGACGATTCTTTACGCTATCAGGGAACTTTATTAGACCGCTAAGCGTTTGCGTCGGAATAACCGTCTCACCTCTCACGCCCAAGCATGGTAGACACACGCGCACGCTTCCCCGGACCGCTCAGGAAGTCCAACAAACTCATCTTGCCCAGCCAATCATGATTGTTCAGAAACCTGACATTGCTTGACGCGCCACTGACACCTGCTCGTCTCGCAGCGTAAGCTACGCCTCTCTGACAGAGTTCAGTCAGTTGTTTGGTGATGGAAGCGACATTTCTGTTGAGGACATCTTGAGAGAGAGTCTGTCGTTCACTTGATCTTCCGCTTGGATCCCCTATGGCCTGCAGGGGGTGTTGTATGTAAGTACGCCTTCCTGCATACCGCACTAAGTGTCTCGTGAATGTGCTTACTCCGGTACCTTGCCCAACCAGGAAGAGAGCTGTATGACCATGAAGTTGGAAATGAAGAAGACCAATAATAGCCAGAAGGTTTCCCAGGTGCAGACTAGGCGCTGACGGGTCCACACCAAGATAGCAGGCTCTTTTATGCTTGAGATGCTCGGCTAGCTGACGGCGGCTATGGCAAAGCAACAGGGCGGGCGAGAAACATCACATCAGCAAACTATTCCATCAGAATTGAAAGCCCGCACTGTGGGCCTTTCAATGTGCTGCTGCTATTGCCGCTCCGCGTACAGATCCAAGACCCCGATCACGAACTTTTTCGGCCGTAGACTCACCTCGTCGCCTGGAAAAGCAGACCTCTCGCGTCCAACTCCTGCAGGACGTCTCCTCTGTTCGCCTCAGTCGTGTACAGGCGTTTGGACACGCATCTGCTGACGGCCGCGCCTGCTGTGCGCCTCATAGCGTGTCGGTTGGTGTGGTGCGAGTCCTGGGCCACTGCTATTCTCCCCTTCAAAAGGCTCAAGTACATCCGCGTAAAGTGGCCGGCAAGACCTGGCATCCAGATAACGGCTTTCGACAGACAGCACATAGTGAATTCAACTTCATGGCACGTGCCATGACTGTTTCTGGCCAGAGTCTACCTCTTCTACCCATCATCTAGCTAGTTTGTAGGTGTTCCTACGAGTTGCCTCAAAGCGCCCCTCGACCATACATAGGCAGATCCTATCTGATACTGATCCATGTCACATGGCAAAATACCATAGTATCCTAGTCTCGTAGCTTGTTATACTCTTTCGCCTCTTTGGATATCGGCACAAACCAGTACACAAGCCCAGGACGAGACGAGATCTATTCAAGACCAAGGCCGCACGCATACATGGCCAACACCAATGCGTTCTGATTCGCCTCTGTATTCTGTTTCGATGAGCAGCGGAAGTCTGGATTTGTAACCCCGAAAAGCCTGCACGGTCCGCCAGGTTTGGCTTTGCCGACGGAAGATAACCTCGGTGAGGTTCAGAAATCTTCGTGGGGAAGCTTGGGCTGGCAGGTAGATATTCATTATCCACGGCAGAAGCCAGCTTGAACCATACTACCGCTATAGAGCCCTTTCTCCACGCTCGCTTTCTTCATTTCTCTCTCACCGATTGCGATACCCGTAACATGCCTAGAGTGATTTTACCTTCAAATGCAGTACTCGGTTATGAGGACCGCAAGGATTTCCTTCAAGGTGTCTCTCTCGGCAAGTATGATGAGGTCATTCAAAGTAAGGCTAAGTGGTCAGCTCAATCATTGCCCGCACTGAATTGCCTTTCATTACTTACTTAGAATCGTTTTCTTACCTCGAGAGATGGGAGATCGGGCGACGGATCCAACCAAACGGGCCGCTGCCTCTTAGCATCATTACCGAAGCATCTCTGCAACAGTGGATCTCTCTGAAGAATACGCGGTCCCTCTGTGACGCCCTGCACCAGTTGACCTGCAGATATGTACAAAACAAGGCGGACGCATCCACTTCTCCGATACCCAAGGCCCTTGATAATGGCTTCTGGGAAAGGCTAGCTGCTGCTGGAGGAGAGCAGGGTGCTGCCACTGCGGGAAACCTGTCCTTCCAGATTATCATTGAGAGGTGTACAAGCGACCGCCTGTTCTTCAGAATGAAGATGGCTCCTCCTGTGTTAGAGAACTCTAGGCGGCTCTTGCGAATGTTTAGCACAGAGCGGCTAGTGCGTGTTAAGATGGACCAAGATCTTCTATGGAAAATGCAAGATCCTGTCCTGTATCAAGAAGCAGGAGATACGGATGCTTACACGGAGAATAAAGTGCAAAATGCGAAAGCTCTAGTAATGCGCTTCCAGCAGCTCTTCTATAAGCCGGTTCATATACTCGGTAAGCCGGAAAACATAGGCTGCAGAATGTAATTCTGCTCATTGCAATTATGTATAGATGGGGCCTATAGGCTATTCTACGGCAAAGCGGGCACGCGAACGCTATATTTGTGGTCGGAGCGGAGTTTGAGCGGCCAATACAAGGAGGTGATGGTGCCCCAGCTTCTCGATCAGCTCATACCGATGGAACAAGGCAAGAATCCAGAGCTGTCCATTGCGAAATACGCTGCTCGGATCGCGCTCTTCGACAGCCAGACCCTACCTGTCTCCATGCCTGCCGCCATCGCTTGGGGTGAGTTTACACGAGAAACAGATATTACTTTGCTAACGCACCTGATTCAGTACCCGATTTGACTAATCACACGCTCCCAATTCTTCCGCGAGAGATGAACCGGCTAGCAAAGATGCTAAACATGCCGTTTGTGCCCTGTGAGGAGTTCCTACGCGATCGCGGTCGGGATCTGCCAGTCTGACTACATCTTCTGCGCAGCCTGTCTTTCCGGAACTATAGCTGGCAAGACCCACGTGTGGTCTTGTTACCATGGTACGCAATTTCTCAGACAGTCTCCTGCATCTGAAAAACTTGCCGTTTTTCGCGATACCCTGGATGCCTTCCGTAGTTCCAATGAACGGTCGCAACAGCTCGCGATCACCTTTTCTGTCCATCAGGGATCGGGCCGAGAACTTTCTACTTACACCGCTACATACCGTACTTCCGAGCTGGTCATTCGCAAACGTCCGCCTTATGCGGAAGTGGTCATGTCAGATGGAGTAAGTACATTCAGGTCGATGTTGTCGAGTTTAATACGCTGACAAAATCTCGCCCGGCAGAATGCTCTGTTGAGTTGGGCCTTCGCTTCACGCATTCATGAAACTCTCGGATTGAGAGGAGAGGTTGTCGCAAGTGAGTTGGGCGCTTTACTGGACTCTTATCCTTATCCACCGATACTCGAGCTGAGCACGATGTCCAGCGGCGTACCAAGCACGAATCGGCGTAAGTCACCTAACGGTTTTAACTGTCTGTAGACAGCCTCGGTCTCATTACGATATATTACAGGGCTGCAAAGGTGTATGGAACTTGCCCTGTGACTATGATGCGGAGGGGCGCGATGGAGAGTGGCTCGAGATTCGCGAATCTCAACACAAATGCGACGTAACCTTGGAAGCGTTCACATTCGACGTTGTGAGGCGGTCGAGTGCAGGCCATGGCGGCTGTATTGGCCCTCAGGCTCTTTCCATTCTCCGTCAAGCTTATCCTGCAAACGATGTCAAGATCGACGAAGTGATCAATGAATTGCGCGAAGCTGCCGGAAATGAGGCGGACTACACTTTTCTAGAAGAGGAAGACGTGCCGTCCTTGATATACGCTCTTGAGAAGAACTGTTATGCAACATCCGCCAGCGCCGTCAATGCGCTTCGAGGTACTAGCAAGTACAGTTACAGTGATGGAGAAGACGACGAGGTTCAGATCTATGAAGAAGAAGCCATACTAGATATTCATCCATTGTCCGGACAGCCAGTGCAATGGGAGGCGCAAGTTAAGCTTCTGCTTCTTGCGGGGTTTTCTGCCAGTCACCCCTACGTTAGAGGACGATTGCGGCAGATTAAAGAGGCGGTGATGAAGATAGGCAAAACTGCAAAATGCCCGGTTCCCAGAAGCCGCCACGCCTTCGTTGTCGTTGATCACACAGGGATCCTTCAGCCCGATCAAGTCTTTTACCAATCCTCGGTAAGCTAGTTTGTAACGCTTGAGGTCTTCGTCAGCTAATTCAATTGCCAGGTACCTCTGAAGGACCCTTATACAGACCGCCAAATGCGAAGTGTAATCACTGGGAAGGTGCTGTTGAATCGATCTCCGACGGCACAAGCTACGGATTGGCAGTTATGTTATGCGGTCGATAAGCCAGAGTTGGCCAACCTGTTCGACGTTGTGGTTTGCTCAGCTAGAGGACCTGTTCCCTTCATGTCAAAACTGTCGGGTGGGGATTACGATGGTGCGTGCTGCGGATTCTCGCCTCTGAAGCTGCGGATCATTGAAACGCGATCTCTCGTTCAGGGGACATGGTCGATATTATATGGGAGCCCCGTCTTACGGCAAGCTGGGTCAACGCCGCCGATGAATATATCGACCCTTCCTTTGACACGGACGAGTACTTTACGAAGCAGCCAGTGCAGGTTGGAGAGGAGTTGGTTTTCACGATTAGTGGCTTTCAGAAGGCTGTAGCCAAACTCCACGGCCGCGAAACATCTCTCATACAGCATGCATTGTAAGCAGTAACTCAAAAAGCACAATAAGTACTGACGCCGCTATCAGGTTGATGCCGTTCTTCTTGCCATGTTCGTATGGGATGCTGAGCAAGCTGCACGATATACATCTCGAGTGAGGAAAATCCAAGCCTGCTGTCCGCCCTGAGCTAAGCAACCCTTGCCCTCAGGACGCGCGGCGTTTGCGATTCGATCTGTGTAACCACTGGTCATCTATATACCGCCGCCCTGGACGCTGCTAAGCAAGGTTTGCGATTTAAGTTCGCCTACCTAGGAGAAGATGCTATGCAAAATTTGATTCGGGTCAAAGTTCTCGGCCAGACCGTGAAACAAGATCAACGAGCAGATGCTCTTACACCGGATTCTGAAAGCGATACCTCCGCTTCGGCGATGACACCTGGTAAACCGTGGCGCAGCACTAGCACTGTAACGAAATCGCCAACTAAGCGCATGCGGCCGGATCCGCGACTCGAGCTATCAGGGGATGGCACGCCTGACAACCGTTTGGTGAAAGAGAGGCAAGCGGCCAGAAATCCAGAGGTTGTTGGAGATAGGAAGCCGGTTCCAGACCAGGATCTACTTGAGCCATGGCGCATAGCCTGCGAACGTTCGCAGGATTGTACAAATGGGTTAAACAATGCTCTAAATCGTATCAAACAGTTCTCATATGTACGTGGCTGGCTTGACAAGGTATGATGCCCACTGATAGAGTCCGCTTCCACAGTCGGAGTTTCAGCGTTTTCGCGATCACTGCGACACGTTGACCGGCGCAGTCGCTCCCGATGGTACAAACAGCTATCAGAAGGAGGCAAATTTCTTCTTGGCGAGATTTTGGGCAAAGGCAGTTGAGCAACTGAGCGGGATATCATCGCTTCCTGAAAGCCGTTATACATGGCGGCACTTTCTCGTAAGGCTGTTTCACGATGGCACTAATAAGAAGCAGCAAGTACTGACTGTGCTTTTTTGACCACAAAGGTTTCATCCATTTATGAGGTGACAAGTAGCATTGCCTTGCACCATCCTCGTATGGTCTCTCTCTGCGACAAGTTTACACTCTTGGTAGGCTTCAAGTTCCTTTGCGATTTGAAAGCTATCGCAACTTCGCGACGTGCGCAGTCTGGCCCGGGCTTTACCGATATACTTGGACCCACCATGGTGAATTATGCGGTTCTCAATGGCCGGGCTCAGAAGCGTGCTAGATCTCTAATATCGGTCGCAAGTCCGAAAGGAGGCGAAACGCTGGTTGAGGCGCCACTGCCTGTTTCGCCAAAGCGGAAGCCGCCCGCCGAGACATCCAGTGGTCCAAGCAAGGTAGTCAAGGTGAGAGGCGGAAATTCGGATCCTGATTTCGAGTCATTAGTCGTATCCTGCCTTAGCTGGAGGAAACTGAGCGAATGTATCGTGTCTTTACGAATGACGCCAGCAGGATGACCCTCGTTTATGGACGCCTAAACGATCAAGGGGAAGAAGACTGGAGATTGAGATCAGTCCGATAAGCACTCCGCATTCGCATTTAAGCAATAGGGCGCTCGGATCAGATGAAGATCAGGATCGGTATTCAGATATGTTGGACGATGGTATCGACACAGAAGAGGAAGGAGCATTGAACGATGAGAAGAGCTTTTCCGGTATCGCGATGTGATACTCGCCGACGACAGTGGTATAGGTTCCTCTCAGGGGACTTGCCGAAGTGAAGAGGCGCCCGACTCCCCTTGTAAGGGACGTGGGGCCACACATGGAATGCTATCAAGGTATCGATGAACCCTTTGGCTCAACTTCTTGCAAAGTAGAAATGCAGCACGGATATTCTGCTTATGTTAGACGTTCTACCTCTTGAGCAGCAGTGAAGCATATTCATTCTTTCTTCAATACCCGTGCATTTGCTAATTTCAATAAGAGCTACAGAGTTCGTGTAGCTAACAGGCGGTCTCGGCCCATGGGCGTTCAAGCGTACATACATTCGGTCGAATTCATTCGCTGATCCAGCCTGCGAAGCTGGCCCAGCTTCAGTACTCTGTACATGTCGCCCTGTCAAAACTAGACCGGAGAATAATGTGCTGATTAAACCATCGCCAGCTTGACGCGCAGGATAGCAGCTTAACGCGCGAAATAAGGCATGTCAGCACCGATAGTCTGTGCGCAAGTCGAACGGACTGCAAGGGCAGATGGCTTCTCACGAGTAAATCGAGGTACCTGGACGGAAGGGTTCAATATGAACTCTTGAACCGCTTGAGTGAATGTGATGGAGGGCAGGATGAGGCCGCATGATCTCTGTGGTTGCGCATACTACGGCGAGGACGTATACAGTCGGCCTCATCGATCACAGAGCGCGAGACCTGTCAGATCTCATCGCAGGACAGGCACTGGCGCCCGCATCATCGACAGTAGCACCACCAACAGCCAGCAGCGCCCCCTCGTCGTCTGTGACAGTGCGCTGCTTGCTGTAGGTGGTGCTGCTGTCGATGATGCGGCTGCCGGTGCCTGTCGTTCGACGTGGTCTCGTGGTCTGTGATCGATGAGGTTGACTGTGTACGTCCTCGCCGTAGGTGCGCACCTCGAGGACTACAGAGTTCATGTAGCCTCATCTTAACCTCCATCATATCCTAGTCTCGCTCTGCTTGCTGCCGCCCTGCTCTGCGCTTTGCGCTATGGCGAACAGGCGATATCGCACGCCCCTCTACCAGTAGGGTTGCAGACCTAAATATATTATAGTAGGTATGCAACACCTCTGCCACCATTGTGACGGATTTGTGGAGCTTCTGGCGCTGTTTGCCCGCGGCTTTGCTGTTGATGCTTGCTATGATGGGCTCGGCGTGCTGCAGTCGCGTCACGCTGTTCTCGCGTAAAGTGTGCGATATATGTGGATTCCGCTGTGGTGGAATTTATGAAAATCCCGCAGGCCCGCTTAGCTCAACTGGTTGCGTTCGCACCTTCGAGTGGCTTAGTGGCTGCTATGCACCTAAAAGTCTTTATAAGAGAGTTGCGCCGCGTAAGCCTTTAGGATGGGCCTTTAGGTTGGGCTTTACTTCGGGGGTAATGGGGAACCTAGCCATTGACGCATAAGGAGTGCACTTCCACATTATCTTTCGAGTAAAGTCTAACCAAGGCTTACAAGGAAAAGTAACCGGTCACTGGGTGCTAGCCCCAGTGAGCACAGTCAAACTCCTTGGCGCACTGTGGGATTTTCACCTTTTTGTAATAGAGGCAATGGATTGGTGATGGTTCCTCAGGATGACGTGGGTTCGAATCCGCCTTTGCCCAGTCGGTTTGCTTGTTTTTCCGTCGAATTCCCCCTTGCCCAGTCGAGTTCGCTTGTCTTCCGTCGAAGTCTGCTTATCTTTCTAGCTTTTTAAAAGGGGAGTCCAGAATAATTCAAGCCATCATTGACCTCCACAATCGTCAGACGTGTCAGTCGGCTGGTACTCCTTCTTCTCTGCTGATTGCCATGAGCTGGGAGTGATACATGTTCTGTTGCAGAGATCTTTCGCCACTGCACGTTACCCTGCCGGTACGCGGGACCTTCCGAGTTGGTGTACTGCAGGACAATACTGTACGAACACTGATCCACGCCCAACTGCCCGTGCTCGAGTCACTAGCCTCGAGCATCAGGACCTAAGCCAAGTTGTTTGCCAAGGACGTGCCAGAGGTGGTGTCAATTTCAGCTGCAGTCTCCCAGCTCGCTGTCAGTGATCAATGAGAACACAACGATGTCGTCCATAACAGCAGGGAAGGCTGTTTCAGAAGGTCTTCTTTCAAGCGGTTCGCTTAATCTTTCCATGTCGGAGAAGATTGTCTGCAAATACACGTCTTCCCGTCAGCTTCCGACGGAGTTTGCCAGTCTTTGCTAAAGGCTTTCTCACCTGCAAAAGATTTCCCTCGGACTCTCGAAGCAGCCTTGAAGGTATTCGATCCAGAACATCTCTACGTCCACATTACCTGCTTACCACACTATAGTGAATGCACTTGACATGCACACAGTGGGTCAGGGCGTAGTTCTAGCTGGAAATCTGCTGATTGACCGAAGTGACGTGGATGGACGTGCAAAAGACAGATTGAAATATAGGTAGTTTAGGAAGTAGGGTTTCTTCGTTGTCGCTAGCAGAATACAATGCTGCCGAAAAGGTTAAATCAGATTAATCAGCGGATCTTTTGTTCCCTTTCCTGCTTACATGGTGTGCCAGCCACCGAAGGGCACCAGCCTATGTAAAGGCACGGCAAAACCGTACTCACTATCTCCAAAAGTCAGCTTTCCTACGTCTTACGCTCATATTCGACAGCGTAACCTGCGAGAATCTCCACAGAACAGCGTTGTACTTTCTTCCACTTCTTCTGTACGGTCCAGGCTGAAGAATTCGTAGCTGACCTGCTAGCGCGGCCGCTCCGTCTCCGTTAGCTGGTGGAAATTGCATCGCCGGAAAGTCAGCTGTAAGGAAGGCGGTGTGGAAGAACTTGTGCATATCGGCATTGCTGCATTGATGATTTAGGTCGTTTACATTCGAAGCAAGCAGAAATGCCAGGGTGGGACTTGAATTGCTGAAGGAAACCCGAAGCATGGTTTTCCCGATCATGTCTTTCTTAGGCGGGGTAGCATTCTCAGTCGCGTACACGTATAAAACAGGCAAACCACAATCCTCGACCTTGCGTTAGGTGTGCAACCGCTACGCTCTAGGATTACACTCTATTGCCGTGGAACTGCGTCTAGTAATGCTATATCTGGATAATCTGGATCGTGTGGACTCCACCGTACGATGCCCTACTGGCTCAAGTTCTCTTCAGTTCAGCGTTCCTCGTGGACCTCTACTAACCAATTTCGCCGAGAAAGCATGCCTCTATCTGGTCTGGGCGTGTGTACSGGGTGTCCTATCAGCCGCTTCTTGGTCGAGCTCCGGTAGTCATGCGAAAGACCCAATCCAGTGAGATCTTCGTGGAGGATACGATATCCGGTTGTTTCCTGTCATTGTCGGATCGAGCACCTACCTCTTGCAACCTAACAA